>CAJNDV010035153.1:0-17557 GCA_905221635.1 Symbiodinium sp. CCMP2456
GTTGAGGGTTTGGGGTTTAGGAGGGTTTAGTGTTTACGGTTTAGGGTTTAGGGTTGAGGGTATTTAGGGTGGCTTCGGCTTCGGGTTTAGGTGTTCATGAGTTCAGGAGGTTTGGGGTTTAGGAGTTCAGGGGTTTAGGAGTTCATGGGCTTAGGAGTTTAGGGGTTATACGGCTTATCCTCCAGCCGCGATGCTAAAACAAAGTTGTGGTGATGTTATTCTTCAATGTACAAGTAGCACTGCTTCTTGCACAAGAGCTCAAGAATTACGTGTATCTTTTTGGCGGCTACGCGACCGAAAAGACTTCTTAAACGGCCCTACACCCCTAAACCCTATACCAACAAGCAGCCATACACCCTTAAACGCTAAAGCAGTAGAGATCCCTAAACCCTAAACCCTAAAGCAGTAGAGATTAGGCTTACGTCCTTCAGGCGAACCCCCGTTCCCCTGCAGTAGTCGCGAAGATCTAATCCCGAAGGCTGTAGAGCCCTCAGATGCCCCTCAAGCCTTGGGTTTAGGGGTTTAGGAGTTTCGGGTTTGGGCTTTTAGGGTTTAGGGTTTGGGTTTAGGGGTTTAGGAGTTTCGGGTTTGGGCTGGGTTTTTAGAGTTTAAGATTTCTTTTTAGGGCCATGCACTGCACCCGAAGCCTTGCTGTAGCCAGCTCCGGAGACGGATGTGCTGGCTGGCTGTATTTACGTCCGTTGCCAGAACACTACAAGCCAGACCCTGTTGAGGGCTTGCATGCCTTGTTGAAGCGTCCTTGTTCTCCGGAGCCCATTTTCAGTGTTTGTATCAATCCGCAAACCCTAAACCCTAAACCCTAATCCCTAAACCCTAAACCCTAAACCCTAAGCCATACCGTAAACCTTGAAAACCTTAAACCCTAATCCTGCAGAATGAGGAGCGGCAGCGCTTGAAAATGGCTCGCGACGCGCAGGCGGCAGCAGACGAGCCCCGCGCCGAGCATAATTGGGATTCCAAAAGCAACTCAGGCGTAGTAATCACTAAACCCCTAAACCCCCAAACCCCTAAGGTTTAGGGTTTAGGGTTTAGGGTTTAGGGCCCCTAAACCCCTAAACCCCTAAACCCCTAAACCCAAAGCCCTAAACCCCTACGTAAACCCTAAACCCAATAAGCAGTTCATGATCAGCTTCAGGGACCCTAAACTTTACGGTTTAGGGTTTGGGCTTTAGGGTTTAGGGGCCCTAAACCTACTTTTGCATTCAGCTTGAGCTTTGGCATTCGATGTGCTGTGTCGGTCCCAATGAAGCGCCATGCGACTTGGATACTGCTTGGATACCGCCCCCACTCAGTACCGGTTGAACAATATTTAAAGATATTCATAGTGTAGATATATAAGGCCCCGAATAATAGTCCTTTATGGTTATTTACAGTATAGATAGATTAAAAGTACATAAGGCCCTCAGCAACAGCCCGGTTATAGACGGTTACTGTATCGGCGCATTCTTCTGCAAGCTGTAACCCAGCTCTTTTCCCTGAGTGGAAGAGGATTCCCGAACCCAAGTAAAGAGGTTGTTAGTCCGTTCGGACAACAAGCGGACAAGCGGGCATGTAGCTAAATGGCGGTTGTATATTTGAAAACAAACAGGAAATTGAGCAAAGCTACATGCGCCGAAACCCCAAACCCTACAGCCCTTACCCTCAAGCTCCTAAACCCCTAGACAGCCCTAAACCCTAAACCCTAAAGCCCTAACCCTCAAGTTCCTCAACCCCTAGACAGCCCTAAACCCTAAACCCTAAAGCCCTAACCCTCAAGCTCCTAAACCCCTAGACAGCCCTAAACCCTAAACCCTTAACCCTAAAGCCCTGACCCTCAAGCTCCTAAACCCCTAGACAGCTACACCCCGAAATCCTGAACCCTAAACCCTAAATCTTGAACCCTAAACCCTAAACCCTAAACCCTAAACCCAACAACTCTGGAGCCGAGAAACCTTTGCACCAAGGCGGTTGAAGGAGACGGCGCCAAACAGCTTCGGTGTGCTTGACTGACCGACCCAGAAAACCTACGATTTAGGTTTGGGGTATAGGGCTTAAGGCTTTGAGGTTTAAGATTTATGGGGGGTGTTTGGGTTTCATATGCTATCGGCGGGTCCTAGATAATTTTCATAAGAGTACTCCAGAATAAAACTCCTTAGGGCTACCTGTCATGGGAAAGGTGTGTAATATGTATGCCTTAAGCATCTATTCTGATATTGAGACTCCTTTATTGTTCAGACAGACTTCGGGTTCAGGCTTAGGTCCCGACGATTTAAGGTTTAGGAGTTTAGGCCTTGAGGGTTTACGGTTTAGGGGTTTTGGGTTTAGGGTTTAGGGCTTGCAGACGGTTGTGTAGGGTTTTAAGGGTCAGGACTTGCGGGGTTCAGGGTTCAAAATCGCATTGGTGAACTAAGCTCTACGGTGTCTGAGGTGTAGCAACAGGAATCGCGTCGCTGACGATTACGTCTCCTTTTTCCTCCCAAGAAGATATGGTGCGCAAGTGAAAAGACATTGCCTGGAGTGGGTTCAAACCCTACACCCCTAAACCCCTAAACCCCTACATCCCTAAACCCCTAAACCCGTAAACCCTTAAACCCTAAACCCCTCGAACCCCTAAACTCCTCAACCAACCCTAAACCCCTAAACCCCTAAACCCCTAAACCCCTCAACCCTTAAACCCCTAAACTCCTCAACCCCTCAAACCCCTAAACCCCTAAAACTCTCAACCGACCCTAAACCCCAAACCCTAAACCCTAAACCCCAAACCCTAAACCCTAAACCCTAAACCCTAAACCCTAAACCCTAAACCCCTCAAACCCCTAAACTCCTCAACCGACCCTAAACCCCCGGCCCTTGAGTGGGGGAGCGAGGTTTGGTGGGCGCCCAGAGACTTCCATCTCCCACAAATTTAACGTTCATGGGTTGGGTTAAGGGTTAAGGGTTTAGGATTTATAGGGTTTAGGGTTTAGGGTTTAGGGTTTAGGATTTAGGATGAAGGTCCCAAAACTATGATGTAAATCCTGCGGTTTAGGGTTTAGGGTCTGGGGTTTTGGGGTTTAGGGGTGGTTAGGAATAAACCATAATTCCCTTAGTGTAGGGTCCTTCAAATAATTCAGGTTTCATTTACTATGAGGAGTAGTTTCAAGCCGTGGCTTCTTGTGATCTATGTAGAGAGAACCGTTATGTGTTAATTTATATATATATATATGTACATATATATATATATGTACATATATATATATATATATATATGTACACATATATATACACATACACAGACACATGTATGTATGTATGTATGTATGTATGTATGTATGTATGTATGTATGTATGCATGCATGTATGTATGTATGTATGTATGTATGTATTCATGTATGTATGTATGCAAATATGCATGTAAATATGCATGTATGTATGTATGTATGTATGTATGTATGTATGTATGTATGTATGTATGTGGTACCCCCCCCCCCCACCCCTCCGGGACCTACCTTTGCTGTATTGTGCGCTCTTGGGTATAAGGTACCATATATTTGTACATTATTTTTGTGTATGTGTAGATATTTGTTTACAAATGCTGATATTTGTATCTAGATCTAAAGTTGGCTTCAGGGTCTTGGGGACCCCAGATCCTAAAACCCTAAACCCTAAACCCTAAAACCCTAAACGCCCTAAACCCTAGGCCCCAAGCCTTCCGGGGCTCCGGCTCTATGCGCTTCGGAATGTGAGGACCCTCTTAGGCCCCTGGAAGCCACAGGACTACCGCAGTTGAAGCTTAAACCCTGCACCCGAAACCCTACACCTTACCTGTGGCCCACAGGACCTACCCTGTTAAGGATATATATTTCGAAACCATGATAAGGAACACTATCCGCGAGTGTTTAGCATTTAGTTATGTAGGGACCCTAATGATTGGGCAGGATTCGGTGCTGCAAGGTTTCTATGCGGGCTCTTTGATTTAGGTTTAGGGTTTAAAGTTTAGCGTTTAGGGTTTAGAGTTAAGGGTTTAGGGTTGGGCAAGTTATCGTATCACAGCGTAGGGACTATACGGGATATGAGTAGTAACTATTCCAACCCTATAGTGTTCCTTATTTTTCTACAGGGGGATAGTATTGCTTGTTATTCAAGTCCCCATATCACCCCTCTTTGCTCCACGACTCGTCGAAAGCCGAAAGTCTAGCCCTCTCTGCTGCTGCCTGCATCTTCCGTGTCCCTGGCAGCTGCATGCAGCCCAAGCAAGCCAGAATCGTTTGAAAGCACCTTAGAGCCTTCGGGTTTAGGGTTTAGGGGTACACAGCTGGAGAAGCAGCAGCCTCCCTTTCTGTTGTTTTAGAAACACTACCCCCGAGTTCTGTTCTAATCAGCAAAGAATCGTCCCTGAACCCTAACCCCTGAACCTAGGGTTTAGGGTTTAGGGTTTAGGGTTTAGGGCTTAGGGTTTAGGGCTTAGGGTTTAGGGCTCGGCCTCTTTCAGTGGCCTCATGGCGACCTGTAAGACGAAGAAGGACGATCCTTCCTGGCTTGTGGCCGCGAGGAAGGGTGGCACCAGCCGGCAGGATCCGCTTCGCTGTAAGAAAAAGGGGGTTTAGGGTTTAGGGTTTAGGGTTTAGGGTTTGGGGTTTTAGGGTTTAGGGTTTAGGGTTTAGGGTTTTAGGGTTTTAGGGTTTAGGGTTTAGGGTTTTAGGTTTTATCACCTTGCTTTCTGCAAATGGGTAGTTCTCTAAATTAGGGTCCCTTCTAGGGCCCTTTTAACAAGGGTGCCGTACTATTTGGGGGACCTGAGAGGAATCTAGAGAACTACCCAAATGTGTGAGCGCTTAGCAACAGTATTCCGTAGGGCTCTTGCTACAACTAATCCTGTTCTAGAAATGGAGGCCCCCATATTAGAGCTTTGTGTGGGAGAGTTGGGCAGTGCTCCGGTTTGCGAGTTTGCATTGAACAAAAAGGGGCAGACGGTTTAGGGTTTAGGGTTTAGGGTTTAGGGTTTAGGGTTTAGGGTTTAGGGTTTAGGGTTTAGGGTAGCATGGGATTTAGGGTTAAGATCTTCGGGTTCCGGAAGATCCAAGAATAGCGAAAAGCAGAAACGCAGCGCAGACCGTGCAATCAAAAACCGATCCGGGTGTCCCTGTCGCTTGGCCGCTTGAAACAAGAAGAAACAAAAAAAACAAGCCAAACAGCAAAAACTAAGCGACCAAAACAACAAATAACAAGCAATACAACAGGAGCCCACAATCATCACTGCTTATATTGACCAAAAACACACATAACAACCAAACAACAAGCAACCAAGCATAGATTGGGTTTGATTCCTTTGTGATTTCTTTTTGATTTGCATTTATTTTGCCTTTTACAATATGTTTGGGTGATTATCCGCTTGGATTGCATTCTTGTCGCATGTTTCGTTACATTGTTGTTGCCTTTTTGTAGCTTTGTCGTTTACAATGTTTTTGCTTTGTTTGTTTTACATAGCCTTGGGGGAGTCGCTTTTTTTTCATCGCATGTGTTTGGCTTCTCCTGCGGGATTTCAATCCCATTTCTAGAATCTTGGATCCGGAACCGGAGATCTTAATCTTAAGTTCAGGGTTTAGGGTTTACCTTAGCCCTGACTGGCCTACCGTTTTAGGGAAGTCCTGGGTTTTGTCTTGGTTCACGCCCCTTTTCATATTTAACGCACCTTTGCTTGAAAAGCGTTACTTTTGGGTTTTGGGGGTTTTCAGGTTTTGGGAATTTGTGAGGGATCTCGATACAATCTGACAAGATAAACTTCAAGCCAGCCAGACCCGAGCTATTTCCCACGAATATGCCCCAGAAGCCCTCCTCACTCGCTCGGTTTCCGCTGCCACGTCGATCGCGATTCCCCCGCGGAGTTCGACAAGGCTGAGATGTGCCGGGCTGAATAAGGGTTGTCTCATTAGAAACCCAACATATACACGCACATATATATATATATATGCTAAGAGATCCACAAGCCACACATCACGTAGCCCGCATGAGCAGCATCTAGAACCTGGTATCCTCATCGGAGGCTCTTAGAGCATCTAAGGCCGAAATAAGAGAGCGCTGGATCACCCGCACGTGTACGGATTGAATTGAGACTCTGCGAGATAGTCTCGCTGGCCGTCCTATATAATCTTCTTGGATCTGTACGCTTGTACCCAAAGGGTTTTGTGCCCATTCAAAATTGTTTGCTTCATGATGCAATCGTGCGGCTGCATGGTGCAGCATATGCACCTTGGGTACATACGCGTACCTGTTCATGTCTCGCTTCTTGCATTCGGCAGCCGCGTACTGGAAAGATTTCAAGAATGTGTAAAACAGCCTAGCCTGGATCTTTGCTCTCTCACAGGGGATCCAAAATCCCTCCCGATAGATGGCACTCAAAAAGCGGTTCATGGCAATGGTGCCACGGGCCTCAGCATCATGAAAACCTACAATTAACAGTCTAGCTAACTACATACCCACTACCCCCAGCTACTAAAACGGCAGAAAAAAACAACATCGATGAACTTACATAATCACACAAGCTAAGTATAAGATGTATAAATAAACCACACATGAGTATATACAGTATCTGTGTGCGCACATGCATGCACAATCATGCACATGTGTTTTAGAAGGCTGCCGAATGGCGACTGCAAGAAGTAGTGGATCAGCCAGCTTGCCCACGATCAGGGTTTCACACAGGCACTGCAGAAACAACATCAAATTGGTAGATGCTGCACCTTTGTTCCACTTGCCAACAGGAAAAGTTCTGTCGGAGTCGATACCCATTGTATCCCGCGAAAACTGGACAATGTGCATTGACAATCTCTTGCTTCGGCAAAAAGCCCGGTACTGGGAAGTCAAGGCCTCGAACTTCGCGATAATCGTGTTCCCCACAATCAAGTCCAGGTTGCAGAGAAGCATGAAACTCGAAGCCAGCCACACTTTGGCCGTGCCCATGTGGAAGTTGTGCCAAAGGTCCAGCTTGAAGAAGTCGGCCGGCTCCTGCCGGCACAACAAAGCACCTCGCAGGATGCCCGGCTGCGATCGCCACGGCACCGTCTGGTGCAATGTGCTCGCCCACTTCGGATTCATGCCCAGGTCCTCGAACAAGATGTTTTGCTGCGGATCGTGTGACTCTTGCGCAGCATGACACAAGTGGCAGATTCCCTTGCACAGGGTCTTGCTCTGCCCTGTTTTCGGTACACGAGAGTAACTTCGGTCTTCGAACTTCCCGATCTTCGTCAAGGCGGGAAGATCGCCTTTGGTTCCAAGGTGCACAGCCCACACCCGCAACTCTGGGTTCACAGAGCTTGCGACTCCTTCTTCCCAGCATTTTCTCAAGTCGTCTGCCAGGCACCCGGCAAGACCGTCGAACCTTTCTGGGTGTTTGGCATAAACCTCGCGCTGCATAACCGAAAAGAGGAACTGACTGCTCCACGTAGGCCCAATGAAATTGAGGCCCATCCCAGCACGTCTGCCTGGATCTCTTGCCAGCTCCTGGCGGTAAGCTTGAGTTCCCCGACCAACACATCCATGGACCGACAAAACCAGGATTGGTTTCTGCTTCTGAGATCGGCCCTCGTCCGAGTGGCTCCAAACAGGAATTGTCATTGACAAGTCCAGTCGCTTGTCCCTGGCAAGTTTGAACACTTCGTGCCCTGGATACAGGGCTTCCCACCGGGTCCAAAACTCTTCAAGTAGCACCTGCATGGCAGCTAAATTGGGAACCCCACACAGCTGTCTTGACAGTCGCCCGCTATCCAGCAGGTACGAGAGCCACTTGCTGAACTTGAGCACGGGCCACGAAAGTAATTCATCATCATCGTCACCAACTCCAGTGATGTTTTCGTAGTCAATGCTGAGCGGGACTGCTAATCCACATTCTTGGAAGATGCGGTGGGCTGCCGTCTCCGCATCGTTCTCTCGTATACGTGCGAACTTTCTCAATGCCGGGGTGGCAGAGTCTGGGCAGTCTTCCACTGCTGCTTGGGCAGCCTGCACACAATGTGCACAGGGGACCTTGGCGTGCACACATACACACACACACACATGACCATGCATAGCATAGAAATATGCACATCTATATAGACAGCGTGGCTTCCGGGATTGCAGGCAAACAGCATGTCTCAGGCGGGGCTTGAACAGGAAGACGAAAGAGTTTTTCCCCTAGTGCCAGGCGACGCTAGCTCTCAGTCTCCCCAAGCAGCGAATTTGGATGTGGTTCGCACATCACTTCGGAGAAGCACATAAGTAGAATAGGAATTAAACAGTTTACGGTGCACATCCCCCGACTACCCGACACGCCTGCGCTGATCTGCTCGGCCACCTGTAACATAAGCAAAGTATGGTGGTCCTCCGTTATTGGCTTTGTTGAGGGCACCTTCACCTCCTGTTCCAACCATGTTCTGGCAGCCACTGCACTCTGCATAGTGAGAAATCAATGAAGCCTCGAGCATATGAAGCAACCCAACATTGTTGCCCATGTAGATGACCCACATACTGGTAAAGCCTTTCTGTACATAATCAACGAATCGTGCAGGAGGGTTCCTTGTAACACCGATCTTAAAGACACACAACGAAATTCCCATGTGCTCCCGAAAAGAATCCACTTGTTGTCTTGCGTGGCTTAAAATCTTGCCACAAGTGGGTTTTGGAATCTTGGGAGTCATCGCTCGGAATAGAATGCCTAGTGTTCGCAGCTCAGACCACACAGCCTCTGTCGCATCGCAGAACACATCAGCGGCCTCCTGTAGAAGGACCACATCCTTAAACGTATCATGCGTTGGAAACAGGAATATGTACCAACTACTATACACACGTCTCTGTAGTAGTTCTGCCCAGGTGCAGGATGGCTTTGGATATGGCGACTGGCTCCAGGGTCCTGCAGTCCGAGGCTCGGGACAGGAAGATCATAGGCTAGCGTGTTAACAGTCCTGGCCAACGAATGCGGTAGGCTTCGGTGCAGGGGTCGGAGAGGATGTTGGTGACAACGGCCTCCTTGTCCGGATGTAGATATCCCACTAATTAACAAAAAATCACACCTCCCGCATCAACACATTCATCGCGACCAAGCATCTTATAGCCCTGCTTTGCAAGAGCAGAATCCGACACGGCACAGCGCCACGTCTTCGTAATGGGGCATTGATACGTCAGTAGCTCAAGCAGATCATCCATGGCCACGCACGATTCCAGGGCTCAGGTGAATATGATACTAATATAAAAGTTTGATTGGGTGTACTGGAGCTGTCTATACAAACTATCGAAATGTTCAACTATATAGTTGTACCTAATTATGTATATATATATATATATATATGCAACGTGTACAGGGTCCGGAAGTAGGCAAAGGCCATGTTTTTGGGGGAACCCCACAAGGATCTCCGCCTGGGAGTCGAAGTTGCATTTGTATATATGTATGTATACACACACTGCATATACATGAAACACATACATGCATACATACATGCACACACACATCTACACGTATAGCACATGCATGCACATGTATACACTCTTGCGAATCCATGTATACGGGGTCTGCCAGCTAGGTAGCTAGGCAAGTAGTAGACACTTATACACATGCTCAGCAGAACATAAACAGAATGAGCTCAGCTATTACATTATAACTGCTTAGTATGTCTTTTGTATTATATGGTTTATAACACGATATTATGATGTCTATATAATGTGTTGAATACTATATGTATATGTATATATATATATAATGTATATATGAATATATGTATATATATATATATATGTACAGATGTCTAGATTGTATTGCACGAACATGGATATGCACAGTAGGTGGATGGATTGCTAGATCGGTAGCCATACCTACAATGGTTTTGTGCATATATATGTACAATATATATATATATATATACACACATACATACATATATACTATTGGAAGAGAAGATAGAACTAGATTAGATCACGATTGGGTCAGATGCTCGGACTTGCGAGGAAACCTGCCGACAACATACAAATTACATTGCATGGTCAGGCATTATAGTTCAACATGCAGGAACCTTGCATGGACGTAACGTGCAACGTGTTGTGAGAACATCTGCGTGTAGCTGTTTTACCTAGAGTCCTAAATAAGCAAACATAGCAACTCATTCATGTATAGGAAATCCTACACTGGAGCAGCTGTCACACATGCATGGTAACGTCCATACAGATGCCGTCCAATTCAGCCTGCAGCCACTCAGGCCACGACACCGCGGGCGATGCTTTTGGCCAGCTGCACTAGCAGCTTGCCCGGCACCGTTTCATCTGGCATGTCGGAACAAACTGGTGACTCATGATGTTTGCGGGCTGCATTGCACATGCATGCTCGAACGTAGGGCCAGTCTGCAATTTTCTTCAGCAGGCAGAGCAGGATTCGCATGCCCCGTCAGCAGACCCGCTGCCCTTGTCCCCAGCCGAAACTACTATCTAATTAAAACTTGTACACGAGACCTTCCTTCGCTATGAAGAAAGGCAAGCTGAAGCAGTATCCACAAATACTATCGGAGCATCTGGTGTCCAAGGTGCCAGCCCTTGCTGCCAGCATCACACCTCGAAGTTGCGCAGAGTTTTCAGGCAGTTCCTTGGCTGGGGAGCAGTATGTTTCAGGAAGGGTCATCGCAATCATTCAGATGTTTCAGAATCATATGGAACAGCCAAAAGTCTTTGCAGCGCTTTCGGCAGTGACCACTTTGCAGCACCTACACCACAAGAGGAGACTTAAAGAGGGCACCACCAAGTCTAAATATATCGTCTATATGCAAAATCACGGTGACAGTGCATTTTAACTATAGATGCAACCATGTAGGATGCCCACGCCACTTTGGTCTGCGTCATCTGCTCTTCGATCTTGGCTAGCAACCTGGGCTGCAGGTGCGGCGGGAGATCCTTGTTTGGACTTCGGAAGCTACGTGAACAAGGCCGGGAGCAAAAGCCGAACTATCTCGCTTTGCAAACGACACATCGGGATATGCGCTCACACGGCTGCTATGTAAAGCCTGCGTGCATGTGTGAGTTAAACGCATACAGAGCAGCTTCTTTGCCTCGGGCTCGGGGATGCTCTTGTTCTCAAGTTTGCTGGTGTTGGCCTTGACCATCTGGATTTTCTCGCACTCCTTTTCGAGTACTTCGACGGCCTTCTCCATAGCCGAGATAGCCCTCGGAGGCAAGTAGGTATATATAGGTGAACCTAGCTATCCTCATGGATTCTAGAAGACCACAGTGGATTCTGTGTCAGTGTCATTCGCAATAAGCTGATTGAGTTCTGTGCTTTGTGCAGCGAACTTTGGTCTCCTTTGGAACATTCTTGCGCTCGTTCATCTCGTGCTCCAGCGACGCTATCAAGTCTTGAAGCTTCGCACTTTTGGTAAGCAGAGAATCCCCAAACTTTCCAAAGGTCGCATGCTCCTCAAGCTGAACTCATGACAGCAAGAAACAGCTTTGATGTCTCCTGGGTTCGGGTCCTGCTGGGCGGAAGTCAGCTCCGTGGCACCTTTGCCCTTGTTCTTCCCGTCATCCTCGTCGTCGCTTGTTTCTGGGATAGCCGGCAGAGCTTGACTCAAATCGCCGGCTTTGCGCAGGCGATCGAGGTTCACGGCTTCGCCCACCTGCAGCGGCGGGATTCGGCTTCAGGTGCTGCGCAGGGTTTGTAGGGAGCTGACGCACGCAAGCTTTCAGTGAGAAGAGAAGACTCATGTCGCAGGGATTGCAACACATGCATCTATAAATGCTCGCCGTACGAGCTAGCTAAAGTAGCACCCCCGAAAAATTAGATCATCTCAATTGCAGGTGAAAGACTTCTTCTCCTTCCTCGTGCCGTTCCTTCTCCTCGTCGGACTTTGCCTGCTCATCCTCTTCCTCGTACTCGACGTAGTACTTGTTGATCTTCTTGTTGTACTTGTCCTTCCTCGGGTACTAATATGTTGCATTATAAGTACTATCATGTACAAGTGGGACCATGCTCATTCTGCAAACTCATGTTGCATTCCCAAGTGGAGGCCTGCCGGAAATCAGAATAACAACAGATAGTACGAAGCATGTCTGTGTCTTCGCATGTGTGCATTATAATGTCTGCATGTCAGGACACCTGTACATACACACATAGACATGCATACATATATACATATATACACATACCCATATGCACGTTCTATACACACATACTTATATACACATGACACACACACACACACACATGTATATATATATATATATGCATATACATATATACATATATATATATATACACACATACATACATACATACATACATACATACATACATACATACATACATACATACATACATACACATATATGTATATATATATATATATACATCCATACGCAGGCAAATGCCGTAGAGACATGCACATGTGTAGGTACGGTTAAAAGACACATGTGTATATATATATATATATGTATGTATGTACAAATAAATGTGTGTACGGACATACAAGGACATACATAATTATGTACATGCACGAAGATGCACCGTGTCTAAACGTATGTACATAAATGTGTGTGCGTGAGTGGTTGCAATGTGTGTGTACGTAGGCGAGTATGTCCTTGTGGGTGTACCTACATGCATGTCTGGGTCGTGAATCCAGGGCACTTCACCAAATGCTTGTTCTCCGGTCGCGAGCAGAACTTCACAACACCCGCAATGTATGTCCTCGAGTGTATCTATCTAGCCACGTAGGAAACGACAGTCCTTGCATGGCGCAACAAGCACAGCTAGATCATTAACTGAGTGCCTGTCTTACTCCATTTGTGTTTGGTCTTCATACCCTCGATGGTAAACCAACCTGTTCGCACCTTTGAGCGCAAGGTGTTGGTGACCGTCCGGCTCCGAGTCACCTTGCCCAGAAAGATCTCCTGCAGGCACCGTGGGATTACTTGGGATGAGGTAGTACTATATACAAATATATATATATATATATATATATAAGCATGCAGTGTAGGAGCAGGGGGACACATCGGGCTGCGGGCTGTCCTTGTTGAACCCTGCACTCACCAGCTGTTCCAACAGCTGGCTCTTCTGTGTACCGCCGGCAGCCCACATCTTGTGCACTGCCTCCGGTACATTTAAACGGCCAGAGGGCTTCCTTTCACACATCCGACGAAGTCGCATTTCCTTGGATGCCTGGCATCGATTGGCAACACTGTAGGTGGTTAAATTCCAACTACTTTTGGGCAGCCTCGGACATATTGGAGATCTCATCAGCTGTCAGGACCTTGTCTTTGCGATTGCCGGCCGTTGTTGGGGGGCTTCGCTTGGGTTCGCTGCTGGGGCTGGGCGTCGGCGCTCCCGTTCCGGGCGGGCTGGAGTTTGGCCTTTTCGGCGGTGGGGTCTTGAGGTTGTCCTCCGATGGAGCAAGGCTCCCACTTGACTTCATCCTGCTGAGCTCGGCCTGGAGCTTTCGGTTTTCCTGCGCTGACACTCTGCATGTCTACGTTCTACATGAAGAAAGGACAGGTTTATGCTAGTCAGTCTCTGACACACCGGTGTCCTCTTCCAGACGCTGCTCCAGGTTTGTGCGAGGAGTCTCTGGGCTTGCATCCACTTGGGACTTTGGGGTCTTTGAGGCCCGGCGGGGCGCAGCCTTCTCGGGGCTCGGGGTCTCAACCTTAACCCTCTTCCCTGGCATGGTCTTTGCTGCTGTGTGGGCCGGAAATCTCAACCGAAGGCTTGCAGCGCTGGCCTGGGCTACCAGATCCCACAAACTTGTCTGAACAGAGTATACAAGAGCAACAAGCGTCACAGTGCGAGCCAAGCCGCAGGAATAGTACTGGCCTGAAGAACAGTGCATCTTGTAAAGAGAAGAGCGACATACAGAGAGAGAGAGAGAGAGAGAGATGGGGAGAGAGAAAGAGAGTAAGTCACAGACAGCAAGAGATAGACAGAGTGAGAATTATAGTCGTGCCGCCGAGCATGTCTGTAGGAATAAGCTCTGCACTCATCAAAGATCATGAATGCATGCTGCCGATGATTTCCACTCTAAGAAGACTTCCGAACGGGGTCTTTCGTTCGCTCTCTCCCGCACTCTCTCTCATATATTGGTTATATGAACATATATATATATATGTGTTAAATAATCTATATATAGATATGTGTACACACACACATATATATATATATATATGCTTGAAAGATATACACATATATATATATATACATGTATGTACACATAATCCAGTAGCTTAATAATATGCATATACGTACATACATGCATACATACATACACATGTGCACACATACATACAAACAGACATACATACATACATACATACACACACATTATATATATATATATACATGCATACCATACTTACATGCATGCATGCACCATGTACATGTGTATATATATATATATACATGTGTAAGCGGAGATCGACCTGCAAACGTGCATATATTATAGATATATAGAGCAACCGGCACACAGCTAGAGATACTTGGATAACTACATATGTAGTTATAAAGACATACATATGTAGATTTTGCCATATAGAGCAACGTACGGTGTACAGCTAGATATACCTGGATAAGTACATGTCTAGATATAGATGTAACACACACATATATGTATATATATGAAGGTATATGTGTATATAGATACAGAATATATAGACACCGATAGATATATAGATGTTGCTTCATGTGTCAGGGTGTGTATATACATCTCTATATGTATATATTTATATGTGTATGAATATGGCTATATTGTAAGTAATGCATGCATGTACTGTATTGTAAAATGTGGTGCACATGCTTACGTCTTTCTAGCTGTATATACACCTAGAAATAATAGCTCTTGGGCTAAAAACATGAGTACCTCTATGTATGTATATATGGGTACATGGCGACCCATCTACAGATATCAAGATATTTAGATAGTAGATAAATGGACGGATAGCCCACTGGCTAGATAGGTGGCCAGGTCGCGGGTGTTTAGATGGATATATGTACATATATATATATATGTACATATATACATATGAATAATATACTATCGACCTATCTATCTATCTATCTATCTGTTTAATGTATATATGTGTGTGCATCTGGAGGGATACATATGCGTGTGTGCATATATACATGCACATATGCTCTGTTGTTATGATATTGGCATGTAGATATGCCTTTGCAAGAATAAGTTTGTGCCACCACATCTAGAAAATCTAAATATATACCTACATATATTCCATCATACCGCGCAAAAATTGTTCGATTCAGCGACCCGGAGCCCGTGCCCATGTGTATGCACAAACATGTATATATTTCTTTATGTATATGTGTGTATGTATGTATTTGTATGTAGTTATTTAGTGCCGGCATATATATAGATATATATACATGTATGTCTATCTATAGACAGAAAAACATATATTGAGAAAGCAAGCCACTGTCGAGGCCAACGAAGACGAGGATGTCGTGCGTTTCAGCTCCTTCAACTTGTCCAGGCGAGCTTGGGCTTCTCGTAGCTCCTGCAGACGGACTTACCCACAGTGTGTACATATACGTACTGGGCTAGGCATTCGGCGTACGGAGCTCTAGGTCCTTCTCTAGTTCATCTTCATCTGTTGGAAGATCATGCTCTTTCTTGACTGGCCCTAGCATTTTGCTTGCAGCACCAGTCAGCTCTGAGCAGCTCCACTGACGCGAAGGGCAACTCTTTTTAGCCATTGCGATAGGTGCACACCTATCTTGTACCTTTGGTCACAGGCCCTGGAACCAGATGCTCTGGGCAATCATGCTTGCCTCTCAGATCTTTGAGATTCAGAGAAAGAAACCATAAGATCTCAAACCCATAATACAGGATTTTGTGTAGTTGTGGCTCTATACAGACCACCCAGCTCCATACTGCCAAAGTACCTACAGACCAACCCTTGCCCTGGCCTCAAAACCGACTCCTTTCTGTCATGATAGCGAAAAAAAACAGCCCCCGTTTAAACTGGGTGTTTCACGCAATTTTAACGTAATTCCTAACGGCTTTTCACGCCCCTTTACGGGTAAAACACGCCCTTCTAACGGGTACGGGTTTGGGGCCTGCCGGGATACGTAAAAATCACGCAAAGAACACGTAAAGATTACGTAATCACGGGTTCTAGGGGCTGTTGGGTCTGGGTTCTACCAAAACACAGCTTGCGTAATGGTGCGTGATCCCAAAACCATCGAAAACAGCTCCCCCAATACTAAATAGTACTGAAGCGAGGACCCCCCCCAAACCGGTAGACCTGCCTCCCACCTTGAAACATCCCCGCTAATACTACTTTAAAATGGTACTGAAACAAGCGACCCCAGAACCCGCCTTGGATTGCTTATAAGCCCAGCTAGTGCACCTCCCGCTGTCTGTCTCTCTGTCTCGCTCTCTTTCACTCTCGCTCTCTCTCTCCCCCTCTATCTCTCTCTCTCTCTCTCTACCTTGCGGTCTGTCCCTGTCGCGGCCTTGCACAGGCCACAAGAACCCTCAGTCTTGACGCGCCATGATCCCCAAACTGCGGTTCCTTTCGAAGCCCAGCAATCCTCAAAGGATCCGGAACTGTCTCAAGCTAGCCGACTGTGCTCTACCGGGGCGCACCAGCAACTTCCAGCCGGACATGAATTTATGTTAATGGTCGTGTGCACAAGCAAGCACTTCGGAGGCTTCTCTATGTTGTTGGCACCAATACACCTACTCACTTTCCAGGAACAATCATATCTAATATGTAAATTATTAACGGGATTTGCTTGGGTTGAGTTTGCTGGGTCCGTTGTGGCTGCACAAAGCAGCCATCGAAGTCAAGAGTGAGTATACTCGAGCAACCCCAGCCAGGGCCATTATAATAGTAATTAACGAGCTATTAGCTATCCCGAAAGAACCACAACCGCTGTCCTAAACACAACCCAAGAAGTACAGTCCGAAGTGCTTGCAAGAAACAGAAACGACGGTAAATCTTTAATTGTAGTCGTTGAAGACTGACCTCCAATCCTCCGACAAAATTAGCCCATTGTTGCCCCTCAGGTATGCCAGCACCGAACCCATATCGGCATCTTCCCACAGATCCTGCCATGGAATGGTACTGAACCACTCCGTCAAAGTCTCAGACCGGGGAGCAGGGATTGTGTCGTCCAAGCAATGAGTGATTGCTTCGGAGCAGAAGCGCTTGCGTAGTCGCACTAGTCGAAGTCCGAATTGCGGCGGGTAGTGCCTGGGCTGGGGCTGTTCAGGGCCGACCGTTCTAGAGCCCTACATATACTTGAAGAAGAGCACTCTGGTTCTTTTGCAAGAACTCAACCGATCTAGCTGCATAGTCTGGGTAGATAGGTGCTTTCCTTCGATCTAAGTCAGCACACTACATCAGGCCTGAGTGTTAGCGGGCTGTGTACGGGATTGGGTGTCGAGACTTATAAGTGCTTTTGCAGTTTCGGGGTTCGCTGGTTTAAATTGGAAAACAAGCCTATATTAGTCTAGCTATATATACAATATATGCATGTATTCATATTTATTTGTGTATATATATATATGTATATATAATTTATATGTATATATATATATATGATACATACATACATACATAC
>CAJNDV010035154.1:9076-21440 GCA_905221635.1 Symbiodinium sp. CCMP2456
TACATACATACATACATACATATTAAATGTCCAGTGTTCGTGGCTCGAAGTGCCTTGGCAGACGCCCGAAGCCCGAAATGCCACTTGCGGGCCCTTCACACCTATGATCAACAAACACCCGAAAGCATGTAAACCTGAAGCCCTTATAAGCCCTAGAGCTAAAAGCCATGTGCCCAAAACACTATAAGCCCATTTCTGACAACCAGCCTCAAGAGTGCAGTCCAAGGGCTCTGATAGCTGGCAACGCCATCGAGAAGCATTGGAATCCAAATTGCCAGGCCCAGTATCCAGGCTCCGAGGCACATGCCTGCTCTCTCTCTCTCTCTCTCTCTCTCTCGCTCTCTCTGTCTCTCTCTCTTCTGGTCTGCAGGGCGGCTCTAGCATTACCAGGCTCTTCGTCTTAATTTCGGGCAACTGAGGGATAGCTTCACGGACACAGCAGCTCGGGTATTGATCGCTCTCCGAGTACAAAAACACCACTTGGGAAGACCTACATTAAATCGTGTTGAAGCCACGCTGGCAACCGAGAACCCGAAATAGTTGCCGTAAGCGACACACACACACATGTATGCATGCATGCATGCACGCATGCATGTATGTACGTATGTACGTCTGTATGTATGTATGTATGTATGTATGTATGTATGTATGCATTTATGTATGTATGTACGAATATGTATGATCTTTGCCTGTATGTGTATGTGTGTCTGAAGGCATGTATGCAAATAAGTAAGTAAGTAGCAATGTATGTATGTTTGTATGTATGCATGTGTGCATTTGCGTATGTCTGTCTGTCTGTCTGTCTGTCTGTCTGTCTGTCTGTCTGTCTGTCTGTCTGTCTGTCCGGCTGTCTGTATGTATGCATGTTTGTGTGGATGTAATCATGCATGTATGTATGCATGTGTGCATGTGTATATGTATGTATACATATATAGGCATATATAAATATATATATATATATACATATGAGCATATATATATATATATGTGTGTGCGTGTGTATAGGCATGTCCGTATGTGTGTATAAATATGTCCATAACAGTGTGTATGTATATACACATGCATGCATGTGTGTGTATCTATTTTTTAGATACATACATACAGGCATACATACATACATATATATATATATATGTACAACATATGTCAACGAGGACATGCATATAATCTGTAGATGCATGTGCAGCGCATATGCGTGTTTATGTATGTATGTGTATATATATATATATATGACATGTATATACGTATACATGCACACCTACTTTGACAAGAGCTGCGTAGATTGAAAAGAGTGTGATGGAGAGGAGCATCACATTCCTGAGTCTTTTTAGGATTGTGGGTGCTTTAGACTTTACGGGGAATGGGTCTTATAAAGGGTTATAGTCCAGGATTTTGGATAGTTATGGCAGTTTAGGGTTTGGGATTGTCGGGTTTACCCACACATATTTGATATTCAGCCCCTGATTGTTCACTCAGAGTCCCACGGCTCCACTGTCGGGTGCCGAACATGTAAGCCCTTACGATGTATCGGGGATCTGACTGTGTTGCTATGATATCTCTTGTAACAAGCGTAGTCCTTGTAACAGCAGTGTAGCCCCAGCAACAGTCTTCTTCTACTTGCTCTGGACATGCCACGCTCTCTGAGCCAATATGCTAAACCCTAAACCCTAAAATCCAAACCCTTTAGAGCCCTGAACCACAAGTCTGCAAGCCAAGCAGCAGAAGCAGGCCCAAAACAAGCTCACGAATCTGTCTCTGGGCAGGTTCCTTTCAGGAGTCGATTTAGGGTTTAGGGTACTATAACGGCTTGGTATAGGGGCCTGAATTGTTAGATAGCTGCTTTGGATTAATTTTTGTGTCGTAGGCACAGTAGGGACTAGAGGGGGGATACGAATGTTTGTTAGTAAATACTCCGGGTTGGGCTTTCTGTAGGCGTGGCCCATTTATTAGCGACTCAGCCCTAGACCCTAAACCCTAAACCGCGCTGCGCCAGCTGATGTTGGGCTTCTGAAGTTTACTTACCATAAACTCGATATTCAACGGCATGAGCTTTGAAACAGCTTTGCGGTCAGGGTTACGGAGCTTAGGGATTGTGGGTTTGGCTGGGTCTCGGAGTTCAAGACTTTCGGCTTTAGTGTGTCATGGCTTAGGCCTTGATTAGGGGTTTAGGGTTTAGGGATTAGGGTTGAGGGTTTAGGGTTTAAGGTTCATGCGGCGCAGCTTTGGCCCAGATACCTCTCACAAAAATGCTTGCTACAGAAAGAACAGCTGAAGATATTGTGCACAAATGCCATCACTCAAGACGACAGCAAGCATGCACGAATACACAAAGCTGTATACTTCCCAATCACTTTTACTGCGAACTTCGTGGTGGATTAGTAATTAGTTACATGTGCGTGCACTTGTGACAAAGCATGCAATACTGCACTCATGTGCACATAGCCAGACAGATGCATTCCTGGTTCCTATGAACGCACGACCACGCAAGCAGACTCATGCACGCATACATACATAAATACATAAGTACATACATACATACATACATACATACATGCATACATACATACATGCATACATGCATACATGCATACATGCATACATGCATACGTGCATACATGCATACATACCTACATACCTACATACCTACATACGTACGTACATACATACATACATATACACACACTCACACACGCACACACGAGAGCAAATACTCAGATGCATGCACAACGTCCTTACAAACTCGTCACAAGTTACATGTCTAGTTCCCACAGATACATGGACATCGTCGACCAGTCGACCACTGTCCATACATGAACGAGTTGCATCTAGCTGCGCCAGAGATGTGCTTCTTTCATCTGCAGCAATTGCACATGTCATGACACGTTGCATTGCGCAATATCTCACAAATCACGATCCTACTTGGCACTACACCGCAGCACACTGCATCCTAATGCAGCCTACTGCTGCATGGCATTCCGACAATGTTGAGAGCATACTCTGCACTGTCGTACTTCACATGTCACGGCCTTCTGTTGTATTACTATGAATGGTAACACAATGCAGTATGTACTTGAACATGAAGACAGACATTTACGGACAGGCAGGAGGACCATGCAAATGTAGTTTCGTAGATCTGTGCATACGCACAGGCAGTTTTCACGATGGCATTTGTGAATGCTTACACGCGCGCATGCAAACACACTGCCACATGCACACACAACGCCGCATGCGGGCCACTTATCGCAGCTACCTACTCCAAACTTAAATAGGAAACAACCGCAAGATAAGCCAGGCGGCCACGCTCCCCTCAATCCCATGGCCGTTCCGGTCATGAAGCATGCGGTGCCTCTGGTCTCTCCGCCAAACACATGACAACAAGGTGCAATGCAATATTAGCTTGGTTACTTAATTCATTTTGTGGGGGATGCTGCGCTGCCACCAGAAAATGTACGTGGTCTAGGGCGACAGAACATAATCCCGCTGCTGCACAAAAGACTGTATGTAGTTTGTTGATAGCTGGCTGTCAAAGGGCTTGTGCAGGCAGTAAGACTGGCTACAGCTATGGCCCTAAGCCCTGAACATCCCTAAGCCTAAACCCTAAATGCCTAAACCCTATGAACTAATATAGAAGCCTAAATGATGACCAATCTTACTGTTAGGGTTCCTTATCATAGTAATACTATAAAGGAGTCAAGAACCCTATTCTAATTTATTAAGGCCCCTACATTAAACAGGCTGACAGGCCGGAGGACGGGGGCGGCCCAAGTCATACGCGCGGTTTTCAATTTTGCCACACGGGAAGCATCGGGAAGCCTCCCTAACCCTCCAGGTACCTACTATATAGGGCCCCAGGGGTTCTAGTACCCTATATAGTAGGCACCTGGAGGGTTAGGAGTTAGGGCCTTATCTCAAGTTAGGGTTTATAAGGTGGGAGGTCCAAGGGCGAAGCCCCAAACGCTGAATCTTGAGACCTATCTACTATAACCTCTGAACCTCCAGAGCCCTAAACGGTGTAGGGTTTAGGATTTAGGGTTAGGGCCTAGGGAAGGTTAGGGTTCAGGCAGACTTGAACACAAAGCTGAAGCTCCAAACCCGTGAAAGCACACAACCCAGATCCTAAGCCCGGAAACTTGTAAATCAGATTCCTAGACTGGGCTCTGACTCTAGAAGCCGAAAACCAGAAAAGGAGCCGTAGTAGGGCGCAGAATCCGTGAATTGAACCTGAGTGATTCAGCTTGCTAGCTGGGAATGGAGCTTTAGAACTTTGAAACAGGCTCCTTAAACACAACAAATGTCTAACATCAATTCGATCGAGATGCATAGCTCCTCAAGATTCTTAGTCCCTGACACATGTTTCGCACACCGGCATCGCACACCGGCACCGCATGCACTTGAAGACTTGGGTTTCCGGTTAAGTGGAAGGAGTAAAGCAAACGATGCTTTAGTTTCAGGGAGCACTGCTTCGGCTGGACCCACGAAGCTTGCGTGTGCCTCACCCACCAAGCTCGACGGTGCAAGATGCCCCAAGCTCCAACACCCTCATGCGGATTATTGCATAAAGTAAGATCGGGATCGCCGACAGTACACAGCCCTTGGTCAAAAGGATAGTATGGAGTCTCTGCAGAGTGTTTGTCACTACAGCTGCATCGGGTCGTGGCAGGTTCGGACAACGTTTGGCGAACTGGGCGACGGCTCTCATTAAACCAATACATAACCATGGGCTTCGGATCAGCAAGAACACAGATCCGACTTCGACACAGAATCAGACAAAGGAGCACACATGCACACACGCACACACACACGCGCACACAAGTCTCTCTTGACATACACCTACACGGAAACGTTCTTGCCGTACCTGCGCACTCTAAGAACTGAGATGCGTGAAAAGCTCGGAGAATGCATAGATGCATTCATCTTTACATAGCAATGTTTCGTCTGTGTATTGTCCTATCTGTGTGAATGCATGCATGAATGCATGTCTTCATAGGCTTACAGTATGCTTATTCTGACCTTTGGCGGGCTGCAGACTTGAGCCAGCAACAGGCCCTAAGCGGCCCTAAGCATAAAGTAACTCTAAAACTTCACAGCCAATACCCTGAACCAGGGCTCCTTTATAGCAATTTGCCCCACCCTAAAACCTTCAAGGAGCCCCGTTTCCATGCCTGAATATAACCTCAGCCCAGCCAGGCAGTGCTCCAAGACGGAAAGACTGCAGCGTCCTAAGCCCCAAACCCTAAACTCTAAACCCTAAACTCTGAACCCTAAACCGTAAGCCCGAAAAAACTCGAAACCCTAAACTCTGAAGCCTAAACCGTAAACCCGAAACCCGAAACCCTAAACCCTAGCTCTCAACATGCAGTGTTTAAGGGATGCTACTCATACTATTACTAGGTTCACGGTTTAAGATTCGGGTTTAGGGTTTAGGGCTTAGGGTTTAGGGAGTTCAGGGCTTTGCCGCCTTGCATCGCTAAGCTCTGTTGAAGTTTAGGGGCATGCCCATGTGGATCCAGCACATATCCAAAGCTGATTGCTTTCCCCGGGATGCCATTGTACAGGCCGTTCCTGGGCTTTACATGATGGCGAGGCAGGGTTGTCTCAAAGGGTTGCTCTAAGGGCTACTGCAGGGACCACTAGAAGGGCGACTATAAGAGTTACAATACGGGTCATTGTGTCAGGGTTTGGGGGATGCAAAAAAAGTTCGGGACCTCTCGTCAGCCAGGAATGAGAATGCTACACTAAGATCCGCAATGTCGATAAGAAAAAACCGAAATGGACATTGAATACATGTGCGGACGTCCGCGCTGTCAAGAACTCAACTTGTGGAATGGGCGCATAAACATAATGTATACATATGTGTGTATATATATATATATATGTATACCTATCTACACACATGAGTGCAGAGAGATCGAGAGTGTGTGCGAGAGACAGGGAGAGGCTGAGAGAGCATGTACATGCATACATATGCATAGTTTACATGTAGGTGCAAGTGGGAATGCATGCATACATGTATGGGTACATATATGTGTATGTATATACATATATACACATGACCAGTATATGGCAATTATGTATATATACATATATACACACACAGAACGAGAAAGAGGGCTCCATACTTAGAGAAAGGATGGGAGTCATGTTCGTAAAGACAGGCTTGCGTGCTAATTCGAAAGCATGTGTCTCGGTCGACGATCAGAGACGGTATATGCCCAAACCAACTCCGTGTTTGTTTACGTACATACATACATACATACATACATTCATTCATTCTTGCATGCATACACACACATCACATCACATCACATCCCATCTCATCGCTTAACACCCATACATACAAACATACAAACATGAAGTGCCTACCTACATACATACATACATACATGCATACATACATATGTACATACATGCATACATACATACATACCTATGTACGTAGGTACATGCATACATACATACATACATACATACATACACACACATACATGCATGAATACATACTTACATACCTACCTACCTACCTACCTACCTGCCTGCCTACCTACCTACCTACCTACCTACCTACCTACCTACCTACCTACCTACCTACATGCTTACAATGACATACAACATACGTGCGTACAGACTTACATACGTACATATAAACATGAATACATACATAAATACATACAGGCATACATGCATACATGCATATATGCATACTTACACACACATGAATAAGTGCATACATTGTATATGCATACATACATGCATACATACATACATACATACATACATACATACATACATACACAAGTACACACCTTTGAACAAGCTTTATTCGGCATGCTTCTGTTCTATTCAACAGGCCAAAGGAACCCTTAGAACAAGCTGCCACAACAAACACAAGACGAGGTCTCAACACTTACATCATGTTGGGGGTCCCGGACCAACCTCCACAAGGAATTACTGTAGGATGTCAGACCTCCCTGCAGCCATGATGCAGAAAGAAAAAGATGCCACCAAACGTGATGACCGTCTGCCTAGGCCGTCGCATCTGGAACAGGGAAGTTGAAAACGATGAGACTGCAGGGACTGTTCTTGCTTTGAGCAGTTACCTGCACAGCCGGGGATGGAGTTGCTGCTGGTCGAGGCTTCCTATGTGGAAGTTGTGAAGCCATGCCCAAGGGGTACATAGTAGTTCCTTTTGGTGGCTTATATTTAGGATCCTATTAGGGAACCCCCAAAAGGAACTACTGTAGGGCCTATGGGTACAGACTGAAACCCAAATGCTAAAGCCCACAAACTGCAGACATTTAATCTCAAGATCCGTTGAACCGTGAGACGCGTTCGTGAGCCGATACAGCGAGCACCCGAAAGCCCAAACCGCTGGTTAAGCTCTAGGAGTTTTCAAGCAAGTGCAGGCCAGAAAGACCGGTCCGGCTTCGAACCGCGAGTGTTAGGGTCTTGGGGCAAAACCCTAAACCTGAAACCCTGAACCCTGAACCCTAAACCCTAAACCTTAAACCCTAAACCTTAAACCCTAAACCCTGAACTGGGTTTGGGATTCCCGGCTATCGGGTCTGAGCGATCAGGCTTGTGGAGGTGAGGGTTAGGCGTAATATCGGGGCCTTGGTGATTACAATATTTGGGGTATATTGTACAAAATATGACTAGAACAAAGAACACCAAAATCGTATCGGCAATGATTTAGGCCCCGATATTTTAAGTGTCTGCGCTGGGCAAAGAGAGTCGTCGCAACTGGAAGACCTTTCCTCGCGGGCGACGAGCATCACAGGTAGCTCTGTGAAACGAAAATCGTCATTTTCTAGCAGTGTCGTAGTTGGCCACAAACCAATCCTTGGTTTATGGGGTGCTGAAAGTGTGCGAGGGGGTTTGGGGCTCGGGCTGGATGCTTGGAGGGGTCGCGGCGTCGGGCTGAACCCTCATCGGAAGAAACAGAAGTCAGAGGCCGTGTCAACTCCTCCTGCTAAAATTACTATCAAGTTAAGGTTGTAGTACATCCTGCTTGGCTCTATATACAATGAGAACTAAATCAGCTTTGCATAGTACTGTTTAAGGTTTCAGTCTGTAATATGATGCATCGAAAGATGCTCTGTGAGACAAGTGTCACATACTCTGTCTGGCAAAACCCAACAACATGATATAGCCCAACATTATGTAACACGTCGTAACAGAACATAACACCACCGAACAGTTCATGCCGTTGCATAAAGCATAGCATAGCACAACGAAATACAACATCATGCAGCATACCCGAACTTAACGTAATCGGACATCATGTAACATAACACAGCACAATATTGCATGCAGAAGCATAGCATAGCACAACACAGCGCATACAATCATAACCTAGCATAACATAAACCGTAGTAGCATAACATAGGACAGCATAGCAAAACACACAGCACAGCTTATTTACCAAAACATAGCATAGCACAACATCACATCAAACACAAAATGGCGCAACGACAGACAGGTAAGAGGAGCCATAGGCAGAATCGGCGTTGTTGTCTTCAACCGTTTCAACACATTAACTAGTTATTTAACTGTATGCAGGATCTTGATGCAACAGAACATAACCTGATGTGTGCTATTGTAACCACGCGCTCGTTCGCCAAGAAACGACAGCTTCTTTGATGCCTTCCGCGATCCTCAGCATGACTACTCCGCACAGGATCAGGGTTCAGCATTCGGATCGGCCATATATTCTCAAAGGGTCGAAGTACCAATATCAGAGTATCATATATACCTTTCGGGCCAAATTGTACACTGTATTCGTACTGAAACCCTAAAAACCCTACACGCTTACTGGGATCCTTGTATGGATTGTTTGAGCCGCTTTGGTTCGCGCCCCGCTACTCCCGGATCCCCCGCCAAGAACCGAAAGCATAAGGCCCTGAGGGGCCTAGCTACCCACAGGCTCCACAGTAGTTCCTTTTTGGGATTACCTTAAAGGATCCCAGATATGAACCACAAAAAGGAACTATTATGGAGCCTATGGGTAAGAAGGGTTTCAGGGTTTAGATTCAGGGTATAGATGAAGTGCGGGAGCGCAATCCACAGACCCTCAACCCTTAAATTAGGCGCCCGAAGAAGTGAAGGATTGCGGCGCATGCTATGCTAGTTACAAGCAAGTACGTGCTTACCTATGTAGGTTTGCACGTCTGTTGCCTGCCTGCCTGCCTGCAGACATGCATACATACAATTGTGCAGACACTACATGTGTAAATAGCATTGCCCGGTAGTTCTTGAGACTGCTTTGCTACGCCTGCTACGTCATGGTATATGAAAACCCTCATGCTAGCATACCACGTTTCCCGCCCTCCCTCCCTCTCTTGATGTGTCCACTGAATCGGGTTTCTGTTCGCAGCAACTTCACTTCGGCAACGAGAACGGAAGCGGGAGAAACCAGCATTACGCTCTGTACAGCAATCGAGAAGCCAATAAACAACCACAAACCCTAAACCCCAAACCCCGCAGCCGCCTAAGCCCTATCAACCCCTACTGCGCTCTGCACACCAAGACCCTACTATAGAAGCCTAATTAAATGCCTATACTACTTTGGGGGTTCCTTTTCATATTTACACTACAAAGGGCCCCAAAACCCAAGTCTAATTATTAAGGCCCCTAAACCCTAAACCCTTATAGTAGCCCTTATAGTATCCCGTTCAAAGGAACCCTTTAAAGGAACCCTATCCTAACTATGAAGGCCCCTATAATTCAACCCTAAGCCCGTCAAGAGTCGGCTTGAACTTGTAGTCCGGCTTGTAGGACCGCAACTTCGTGTTCGAAGCTGTCTTCTTAAACCTGGGTTTAGGGTTTAGGGTTTAGGGCTTCTTAAACCTTCAGAGGCGTTGAAGGGTTTAAGGTAGGGGCCTTAATAATCAGAGTAGGCTTTGGGGTATATTACACTATACTCTTCTTAAACCTTCAGAGGCGTTCGAGGGCTTGGGGCTAACAGTTAGGGTTTAATGTAGGGGCCTTAATGATTAGAATAGGGCTTTGGGGTATGTTATACTATAAACTATACTAAGGAACCGCAACAGTAGCATTGGTAAGTATATAGGCCCCTATATTACGCTTTAGGGCTTTGCTTGAAGGGGATCGACCAGGCCGCAAAGAGGGGCTTTATGAGGGTTACTGCACGGGTTTGGGGTTCAAGGGTTTACAATTGTAACTTACACTTGCCAAGAACGAAGTTTGGACAACACAGCAAGTCCAGCGACTATCTTCAGGGCTTAAGGTTTAGGGAGAACAGTGTTCTTAAGGCACTTCTTACTAGAGTCGCTCCAAACCAGAACATAAGCGCCGCTGGTAGCTTTTGCTCGCGAACGCTGGTTTCTGACGCTCCTGCATGTCGCAATCCCTGGGTTCTATTGTCTTGGATTGAAACAACGTCCGCGACCTGAACCCTGAACCCTGAGACCCCCGGTAGGATGAGCTTACGACATCCACTTCACACCCAGGCGACCCAGCAAGGGACACACGAGCTCAAGGCTCTTTCGCAGTTTAGGGTTTAGGGTTTAGGGTTACGGTTTACGGTTTTACCCTAAACCCTAAACCTTAAACCCTAAACCCCTACACCCTAAACCCTAAACCCTAAACCCTGAACCCTAAACCCTAAATCCTAAACCCTAAACCCAGCATGGCAAGAAGCTGCCCGTCGGCTTTCGTAGTGTCGTGGATGAGGTTCCCCTTGAAGTCCATCGCCTGGTGCCAGCTTAGTGATTCTCATACCATGACCCTAAGGGTCCAAGTACCCATTGTTTAAGGACTTTGGGGCCTTTTTGGGTACCTAAAACCATAAATAAGGACTACTTGGACCCTTAGGGTGATATACTACAAAGGTTTTAGGGTTTAGGGTTTGGGGTTTTTTAATACAACGTAAGGGCTAATTCATACTAAAGTAAACAATAACAATATACTGTACTGTACTATGACAATGTACTACGGTATACCAAAGTGTGGGTCTCGAGGCTTCAAGCTTGCTGCATGGAAAGCTTCGTGATGCTTGAGTTTGGGTCACACCGCACCGCAAAGGACCCGAGAGTCAGCGCCGGATATTCGCTGTTGGTTGCAAGCAGAAGCTATCACAGGAGCAACGGCCAGGCAGGAGAATTCGGGGACAGAAGGCGCAATCATGCTCTGAGGTTTGGGATTTGGACCCGCCTCCGAAACTCTAAACCCTAAACCCTAAACGCTAAACCCTAAACCCTAAACCCTAAACCTTAAACCCTAAACCATGTTCAAAGGAAGCCTCAGAGCAGCTCACACGGCCCACCCGGCCTCGCAGATCATCTTTGCCACATCCGCAATGGATACCTGTCCGAAGACAGGAACTCTCTTCTTCAATAACCAGGCACAAAAAAAGTTCAAACTTTTAAGGATAGGCCCAATATATAAAGCCAAAAAGTTTAAAGCTCTCCCATTGGATATCTAAGGGAACTCGAAACCCCTAAACCCTACGTGCAAAGGCCGGGCCAAAGGCTCGGGATCTCTCTGGAACATTGGCCGTCCCTTCCTTAGGGTTTAGGGTTTGGGTTGAGGGTTTAGGGTTTAGGGTTTAGGGTCTAGGATTTAGGGTTTAGGGTTTAGGGTTTAAGGGTTTAGAGTTTAGGGTTTAGAAATAGGGTTTAGGGGTGAGGGTTTAGGGTTTAGGAATTAGGGTTTGAGTTGAGGGTTTAGGGCTTAGGGTTTGGTTCCGCTCAACACGTTTCTTCAGTTTGCTTTCCTTCGTCGTCATCAGCTGCAGTTTCGTGTGACAAGGATCGTTCCAGCAAGTGCCTCGCCTTGACTGCATGCTTCGATCTAATGTCCAGTGAAAACCTTAAACAGACAAAAGAAAGCTTAAAGACCTTCAAACGCCTCTATCCCGGGTGTTGCCTCATCCTCTTCGCCCACACTAAGGATGATGGGCTCGATTTCCTTGTACTCTCGCAGGACCCAAACCTCACAGCTGCTGTGCTGCAAACCACTTACTTACCGTATGGTCTTAGAGGTCTTTGGGGGAGGTTTACTACGTGGCTGCCTAGAGGGTACGGGTGAAATGGTGAAAGAATCACGAACACAACGACAGAAAGACTGTTGACTCGATTGAACCAGCCAGTAGCAAAGCAAGCAGTCAATCATGTTTAGTATACTGCTAGACTACATTACATTGCTGTCACTTTTGCACTTTGGCAGAAGCGGCGACAGAAGTCGTAGAAGCAACAATAGCGGTTGTGGTGTTAGTTAGCAGTGGTAGCAGCAGCTGTTGCAGCGGCAGCAGCAGGAGCGGCAGGAGGAGTAGTAGTTCGTAGTAGCAGCGATAGAAGCGACAGCACCAGGAGCAGCAGGAGGCAGTAGCAGTAGCAGTAGCAGT
>CAJNDV010035155.1:6779-20884 GCA_905221635.1 Symbiodinium sp. CCMP2456
GGGTTTAGGGTTCAGCAGCTCCGGATGGGGGGCTAAGTACTAGTTAGTATGGGGGCCTCAATAGTTAGAATAGGGTTCCTTTCAAGGGCTACTATAGGGTTTAGGGTTTAGGGCTAGGAGTATAGGGGCCTTAATAGTTAGAATTGGGTTCCTTTGAAGGGTTTCTGCAAGGGCTACTTTGGGGTTTAGGGTTTGGGGCTAGGAGTATAGGGGCCTTAATGGTTAGAATAGGGTTTGGGGTATATAATAAGGAACCCCCAAAACCCTATTCTACTTGTTAAGGCCCCTACATTAGGGGCTCCTTATTACAATAACCAGACTATAGTTGTAATAAGGAGCCCCTAAATAGTACGTTGCATCTTAGAGTAGAACTACTCCTCTGCAAACCCTATTCAAATTATTGAATGGAGGCCCCAAACCCTAAACCCTAAACTTTCGAGAGTCTTCGCCAAGAACCTGAAATGACCTGAAACCCTGAACCTCCAAACCCCTAAACCCTAAACCCCGAACCCTGAAGGCCGTAAACCCTAAACTTTCGAGAGTCTTCGGCTCCAGTGCTGAAGGCCGTAGAAGTACGCGGCCTTGTTCTTTTCAGGGTCTAGGGTTTAGGAGTTTAGGGCTTTATGGGGTTATATAGGGGTTTAGGGCTTGGGGTTTAGGGTTTAGGAGTCCAGGGCTTGGGGTTTGGAAGTTTAGGGCTTGGGGTTTAGGGGTTTATAGGGCTTTAGGGTTTAGGGTTCAGAGGATTAGGGTTAAGGGCTTGGGTTTGTAAGTTTAGGGCTTGGGATTTAGGGTTTAGAGAGGTTTAGGGTTTAGGGTTTAGAGAGGTTTAGGGTTTAGGGTTCTTTTCAGCCCCCGCAAGCCCCCCTTATTCGAAGACATCCAGGGGGCCATGGGTCGATGCATTGCAAGCCACCTTATGTCGAAGCTTCAGCCACGATCTCAAACCCGAACCCTGGCTGGGGCTCCAAAAAGCCCAAAGTAGGTACTATTTACAGACTTTCGACCCCAAAGTAGGTTCTGTTTGTATACTTGGAGCCCTAGCGTAAAACCCTAACCCCCGAACCCTAAAGGCCCTATAAAGCCTATGATTGGGGCCGTCGAGCGCTTTTGCTTTCGCTGCTTCAATCTTAGGGCTGCAGCTGTCTGGCATCCTTGCGCTCCGATCTGCACCCTCCCCTCAAAGAAGGGCCTTAATAATTAGACGAGGGTTTGGGGGGGCCCATTATACTATCATAATAAGGAACCCCCCAAAAACGGGGCCTTGGATTTTTTTTGGGTGGGGTCTTGGCCTTCTGGGTGGTGGTGAAGTTGAAGGTTGGGGTTGTGTTTGAGGTTCCGAAGCGGAAGAACGCTCGTGGACAGCATCGGTGTTCCCCGTTTGCGCCCCAAAGTCTCATGCCTAAACCCTACCTATAGGGTCATACCTTACACCTTTTTTAGGGTACCTACTTTTTTATATAGCAGTTCCTAACCACAAAACTAGGTACCTTAAAAAAGGGGTAGGGTATGACCCTGTAGGTAAACCCTAAACCCTACACCCTAAACCGTATGAGTACTTGAGAACTCCAAGAGTTTCAAGTCTCTCAGTCTTGCCTCGTTATAGGGGCCTTCATAATTTGTCTAGGGCTTTGGGGCCGATTGTACCTTGCTTATTCCTTCAGGACCCAAAACCTACTTTTTTTGTAGGGTCCCTATAAATCCCATATTAGGGTTTATAGTAAGAACCGACAAAAAAGTGGGTTTTGGGTTCTTAAGGTAGTAAGGAACCCCCCAAAACCCCATTCTATTTGCACCCACAATCCCATGCAACCTCTCATCTCGACCCCTGGAAGCCGATTCAGGGAAGCAATGGCAAGGCCCACGACATGTTCGGCAGCCGGGGAAGCTGTCAAAGCCTACGGCCTAAGGCCCTTACACCCATTGGACCCTATGTCTCTAAATCTTCAACCTTTTAGAAGGGTGTAAGAACCCCTAACCCCCCCGACCCCTACCCTTCAATGTAACTTGTGTAAGAACTCTTGGAAAGAGACTTGGACTGGCAAGGCGGCACGCCTTCAATTCTGCCAGCGCGGACGGGGCAGGGCCGCCGGCGGAAGGCGGTCACCTGATTTGCAGGGCAAAAGGGGCTGGGGGTGTAGAGGATAGGGTTTAGGGTTCGGGGTCAGGGGTTAGGGCTTATGGTACTGGCCAGTAACTACTGGCTACAACCATGCCAGCAATAGCAACACTTGTAGCTACCCCCGCAATAGCAAGAACGGAAGCAATCATAGCAGCCGTGATCACTATCAGCAAGATCATGACCAAGGCAAGTGTCCACTCTTGGCGGTCGCACTAAACATTTCCGTACGATGATGTTGGTAAGCGCTCTTCGGTGCAGTATCGCGAGTGCTCGCTGTGCTGTGTTTCATTGATGTCCACTGTTTCGCTTGTATAGGCAGCGTTGGGGCAAACGGATTTCGAAAAAGGGCAGGTGCTGTGGAGCCACACAGAACTTCCAAGACAAGGTAGCAATCTCTGAGGATAGCTTCAACTCTTGTTGGGCTTTGGGTGGCAAACCCTGAGGTCCTTGGAATACATTCTGCGAAGAGGGGTGTTGCCTGTAAGATACAGGTGGGGTAGACGTATCATAGGAATCTCAAGACCCCCTAAACCCTAAACCCTAAACCCCTAAACCCCTAAACCCCTAAACCCCTAAACCCTAAACCCTGGTATTACTGGTTGAGGCTCCCGTACAGTTAGCTCCAAAGCCGCATCAATAATGCTAGAGCCTGAGGAGGCCAACGGGACTCAAAAAAATCCTCGGTCGTAAACCCTAAGCCGTACATCGTAAACCCTAAACACATTTGGGTGGTTGTCAAAATTATGGTCCCTTTTTGGGTCCTTATTATAATACGGCACCTATTATTTAGGGTACCCCAAAAGGGACCCTAATGTTGACAACTACCCACATAAGCCTTTGTCGTAGCCCTAAAGGATCCGCGCCTGACCCCGTGAATCTTGAGCCCTTCGCTACTACATCATACAGCCTGAACCACAGAAGGGTTTAGGGTTTAGGGTTTAGGGCTTAGGGCTTAGGGTTTTTTGGGGCTCCTTTGTAGAACTGTAGTATAACATACCCCCAAAACCCTATTCTAATTATTAAATTGAGACCCCCTTAAGCCCCCCCAGATCCGGCAGAGCTGCCTCCTGAGTGGCAGCAACGGCTCGAGGCGCCTCTTTTCATCATGGCATTTTAATATAGGGGCCTTAATGATTACCTATACTATTTTAGGGGTTCCTGGTTATAATTATGGTATAATATACCCCCAAGACCTTATTCTAACGGTTAAAGCTCCTATATTAGGCAACTTCGGCGACCTTCTTGGACTTATACCATTTAACGCTACCTAACAAGGGGGTTGTGTCACCTGGTCTCTTGGACCGCCATGATCTGGCTAGAAGCCGACCGTCTGCCGTTTTTGGTTTGGCCCTAGACACCAAACCCCAAACCCTGAAGCTCAAAACCATATGCTGTGGACATCCTTGGAAGAGACACCCTATAGTAAACCCTATAGACCCTGCTTCAACCCCAAACCTCTAAACCCCAAATCGGACACAACCTGAAGCTCATGGATTTGGCCCTGAGACTCCGCAACCTCGGCCTAAGAAGACGCCAGCCCCCAGACCCTGCACCGCTAGCTCTAAACCGCCAGCTCTGTGGCCAGCGAGGTCGCATTCAAGAGCATCACTTGGGCAGCCATATGTGCTATAGAACTGATCGAGCTCAATGATTTTTTGGATTTGGGGTCAGTCAACAGAAACAGCTTGGCATGTGCAAACGTATTTGTCAGCAGACAACAAAGGGGGGGAGGATGAGAGAAAGAGCGGGATACAGCTTTCTCCATGGATTGAAGCAAGCAAGCAAGCAAGCAAGCAAGCAAGCAAGCAAGCAAGCAAGCAAGCAAGCAAGCAAGCAAGCAAGCAAGCATGTTTGTGACAAACGACCGGCTCACAGATAAACGCGAGCGAGAGACAGACAGAGAGAGAGAGAGCGAGAGAGAGAGAGAGAGCGCAAGGAGGGCGCATGCGTGCTCTCCTTTGGCTGTGCAGAAGAGAGAGAGAGAGAGAGAGAGAGAGAGAGAGAGAAGAGTCCCGTTTCACGAGCAACATACACGACAGTGTTATCGCAACAGTTTTACGTCCTTCCAAAACCCCTCGAAACCGGTGGCCGGGCGGCGTGACACCCCCTCATGTGATGCCTTGACGGAGAAGAGCGAGACTTCGTCTTCATCCCTAAACCCTGAACCCTATACCCTGAACTCTGAACCCTAAACCCTGAACCCTAAACCCTGAACCCTAAACCCTGAACCCTAATCCGTAAACCCTAAACCCTAAACCCTGAACCCTAATCCCTAAACCCTAAACCTGAAAAAATGGCCAGCTTGAGACGTCGTGAGGTCTCCGATCGCCTGGCACATGGGGGATATGGGACGGCCCCGCACTCAGTGTCCGGGTGCGTAACTGGGAAGCTGTTCAGGGTTTGGGGGGTTTGGGAGGTTGAGAACTGTAGGCTTGGCTGTTTATCTTCGAGACCTCAATCGGCGTAAGAAGGCACCGAATCGCTGCGCAACCATTGCTTCTTCGCCCTGTTTCTGCTAGGAAGATGCTTATGACTGAAGATTCAGCATGTTGCGGAGAGCACCCAACCTGGCATGAAACGATTGCAAGGTGTACAAGGTCAAGATCACGTGCGGCGAGAGCCACGGCGCCGACTTGGCCCTGAAGGTGGCTTTGACTTAGAGGCTGAGTAGGTAACCTTTAACCTTTTGGGGTTTATATAATCCTACCATGATTGAAAAGGTTAGCCCGTTTTGGGCTAGGGTACTCAGCCCCTAAGTTGATGGTGTTCTTCGCAGAAGAAGCTCAGCAAGTAAGTTGTGGTCTTGGGCTGTCGCGTCTCGGAGAATCCCCCGCTGCAGCTGACGGGCCGGATTGATCTTGCGGAGAATACAACAATGGTGCCCTTCAGCCCCAAGATTAAGATGCTGGTATAGTTGCACGCTTTTTGGCTTATAGGCGAAAGGCTGGCATGAGATGATGATTGGGGTGAACCGTAGCCATCGCAGAAACACGGAAGGGGCACGCACGCGCTAGCATGCAAGCTGCAAGCATCGTAGAAGAGCCAACAGCAGCAATACAAGATGTTATGGTCCTGGTGTGCAATGTAGGACGATACTAGTGCTGACGATGCTGCATGGGGGAAATGTGGATCCTCTTGGCTTCATAATGCTGCCGTAGACACGGTGCCATCGGCGCCAACAGTCATGAACATGCTGAGTAAGAGGTCAGAGAGAAGATTGGAGTGGAAATAGCGGCTGATTCTAGGTTTCAAGCTGCCCTACATCCTGACAAGCCTGCAAGGTCTCAGGTGAACACCGTCGTGGGAGGTTGCAAAGTGAACCAGGTTAATGTTTGTATAGTTTTTGGGGGCCCGTTATACTCTAAATATAATCAGGAACCCCGAAAATAACATAGGTAATTGTTCAGGCCCCTACATTAAGCCCTACTTTGACCACAAGTTACTTAACCTGCCTTTGAAAGGACTTATATAAAGAAATCATAATAAGGAGCCCGAAAAAAGGTAGGTTCTTCAGGGTCCAGGTAAGCTCTAAGCCCGATTTACCTATATGATTTTGGGGGGCTCCTTAGTATAAGTATAGTATAGTGGGCCCCCAAACCCTATTGCACGTAATATTATAAGCCCTGCCCTACCTGAACCCTAAGCCCCTAAACCCTAAATTCTAAAACCCTAAATTCTAAAACCCTAAAACCCTAAACCCCTAAAACCCTAAAGCCCTAAACCCCTAAAGCCCTAAACCCTAAACCGCTAAAAGCGCGGAAGGCGGGCAAGACGGACGAGGCGAAAGCCGACCTAAAGCGCTTGGAGGAGGCCCATAACGGGACGTTTTAGGGCTCTCAAGAAGGGGTCGGAAAAGGGTACTATAGGGTTTAGGGTTTAGGGTTTTAGGTTTTCGGGGTCAGCGTTAGAGGTTTTACGTTTTAGGGTTTTAGGGTTTTGGGTTTTAGGGTTTAGGGTTTGGGGTTGAGGGTTTCAGGGTTTTAGGTGTTGAGGGTTTAGGGTTTAGGGTTGAGGGCTTCAGGGTTTTAGGGTTGAGGGTTGAGAGTTTAGGGTTTAGGATTTAGGGTTTAGGGTTTAGGGCTTAGGGCTACTATTAAGGGATCTAGAAGGGATCTAAAAGAGTACTTTGGGGGTTTAGGGTGTTAGGGGTTTAGGGTGTTACGGTTTAGGGGCCAGCAACTGAAGACTCCAACATCGACTTCTGTCAGGGTCGTTGTCGAGGTTTATAGGTAGGGTTCAGGGGTGCTTCCTTCAAGGAAGGCTTCGAGCTTCAAGAAGGGCATCAGTGCTAAAACCTGGTTTAGGGTTTAAGCCTGTAGGGGTTTGGGAAACTGCCAAAACCCGCAGCCCCTCATTAATCACACCTTCGAAGCTCTACAACCGGCATCTGGAAGCCCCCTCAAGGATTTAGGGATTGGGGCCTCAATTCGCAAGGGACACTGAACTCAGGGAAGTTGGGCTCTCTCCGTCTTCCAAATTGCTGGGCTTCAGGGTTTCAGATTTAGGGCTTACGGTTTACGGTTTGTGAGGGTTTTGCTTGAGTGGACCCTCTAAATCAATCATCTCAGAGGCGCTATGCTTTTACTTCAGAGTTGAGGGTTTGGGGGCTCAAGGTTTAGAGCCTTTAGCGGTTCAGATTTGGATCCTTCGCCATGCATCCAACCATCTCTCTCTTTCCTCTTTCTCTCTCTCTCTCTATCTTTCTGTCTGTCTATCTCGCGATCTATGTTTCCCATCTATCCATCCATCCGTCTATCTATTTATGTAAGTACATATCTACCTGTCTACCTGCAGGCTACCTATCTACGGTGTACCTATCTACCTCCTACCTACACGAGCTGGCTGGCCAGCTGTCTAGCAAACGAAAAACGTAACAGCTGCACTTGCCACAGTTGTCTGCAAGCACACACGCGCACACACGTCCACGGGTGTGTGTGTGTGTGTACGTGTGCGCGCTCATACCTGGAAGCATGCATCGTATGATTTGACCTGTGATCTTGCTAAGGTAGGATACTTACTACAACAACAACCACAGCATATAATTACCAGAGTCCCGAGTAAGCATGATAACTCAAATCAAGTTTCTTATCCAAAAGCCCCTAAACCCTAAACCCTACACCCTAAACCCTAAACCCTAAACCCTAAACCTCCAACTAAGACCCCAGGAGCCTCTACGCCCTAGACCCCCAAAGCCCTCAACCCTAATACCCCAACAAGAACCCAGCGACGGTTTAGGGTTTAGGGTTTAAAGTTTTGGGTTTAGGGTTTCGGGTTTAGGGTTTACCCCTTAAATTAGGCTGTATGCCTTCAGTTCTACCAAGGATCCCTCTCTACTTCAAGGTAGATTCCTTGATTAAGGGGTTTTGGGGTTTTGTGGGTATTCTCAACCCTGACTGAAGCCGAAACCCGGAGTTAACAACCCTACACCCTAATCAGGTGAAGAAGCGACGAGAGGAAGCCGCCAAAAAGCGCGCTGAGGAGCAAGCGGTTCGGGCCCCACAGAGCTTTTAGTTGGAGGTTCAAGGGTAGGTACAAGTGGGGTTATAAGGAGGCTAACTATGATTATAACGCATATTATTAGGAAACTATAAGATTAGACACTTATAACCCATGGGACTTATAGCCCATAATATTCGGGGACAAAAACCCCATAATATTAGGGGACTTATAGCCCCCCTTATAACTACCCATGAACCTCCAAGTAGCGCAGTGAAGTTTTCTACGGTTTGGGATTTTGTGGTGTGCGGTTTAGGGGGCCCTAAACCCTAAACCCTAAACCCTAAACTCTAAACCCTAAACCCTAAACCCTAAACCCTAGACCTTGCTAATCGCTTAGAACCACGTTTCGACCCAAACTTTGGTGTGCTCATGTCGGGGGCAGTGGTGATGTAGCGTTCAAAGAGTCTCTTAACCCCGGACCCCTAAACCCTAAACCCCTAAACCCCTAAACCCCTAAACCCTAAACCCTAAACCCGGCTTTGGCGGGTTCCGCGTTTGCAGGGAGCCTGCGACTTCGTGTTCCGGGAGTCCAGGGCCTTGGTTCCGGTTTAAGTCTAAGCTTCAGGGATTATCGGTTCCGGGTTTAGGGTGAAATGCTTAGTGTTTAAGATTTCGGCATTTAGGGTTTGGGGTTGAGGGTTTTAGGGTTGAGGGGTTTAGTTTTTGGGGCCCAGGGCCTGGGGTTCGTGATGGAAGTCTTCAAAACTTAGGATAAAACTCGAATGGGTATTTCCGCAAGCAGCTACATGTCCAGAGCAGCAGTAGAATGAAAAGTGCTTGGAGAAGGGGTGGACTCGGCTCAGTTCTCTGAAGAAGCTGGGCGTTGGCTGCTTGGTCTGGTTTAGGGTTTAGGGTATAATATAGAGATTTCAATTCACAGCACAGTCTCTTCGATCAGTACATTCTCGCGCTGAGCTGGCATGGCTGTCAGAAATCCGTAAGAGTCGCTGAGTATGGGCTAACCGGCTGAACCCTGAACCCTAAACCGCATGGATACTGACAAGCAGGTTGCGGTCTAAAAAGATTTTCTACACCTTGTGTGGCTGATGTTCAGGCTTGCGTTCCACCGCTGAAACGAACACCCCGCTCTGAACATCCTCTCTCAGAAGATCGCGCTGAAAGCAGCCGAGTGCATCTTCTTCGTGAGCATCTGTAGGGCATGGAATCCTGCGCTTTGAAACTTGTGCATGCTAAACCCTAAACCCTAAACTCTATAAACCCTAAACCCTAAATCCCTTGGCAGGCAGGGGGCCTAAACCCTAAACCCTAAACCCTAAATCCCTTGGCAGGCAGGGCGCCTAAACCCCAAACCCTAAATCCCTTGGCAGGCAGCGGCCACGGCCCGTTCTAAGGTACAGTCACCTTTGAGGAGGCACTGCATGCACAGGGTATCCGCTGCATCGCAGATTTCGCATATGCATACAACACTACGGTGGATCTGGACAGCTCCGCAACCAGCAAAGGTGACGAGTTTTGGGCGTCGCAGGGCATTACGGACCCGCCGCACAGCATGCCCATGGCACGGCTCTGCCGGGCACTGGTGCAAGCACAAATTAGAGCCAAGCAATACGAGGCGGAACTGTCTCGTACAGCAGAGCCGCACTCACCGCCAGGAACGGCGCCAGCATCCTCGAGCGCGGCACCACCTACAACAACAGCATGCCCAGCATCTGCCTGCTCAGCCTGGTCAATGCTTGGTTTCGCGATCCCGCAAAGCCCTGCATTAAATACGTGCCCTGGCAATTCCGCATGTCGCAACGCCAGAGGGGGCATGCTTTGACCCTTGACATGCTCTGCGGTAGTCTGGGTGAAAAGTTCGTAGAATAGAAATAATAGGCGTTTTAGGGTTTAGGGTTTTGGGTTGTCCTTGTATGTAGGCATAACTCACACAAACCTTTTGCGCAACCAAACACGATCTGATTCCCCAGCCTCGTATTCCAACCCTACCCCTTCGTAGCAGCATAATGCCAAGGCAAAGCACTGTGAAGACCACATAGAAACCCCTCCGGATAGACCATAAACCCGAAACCCTAAAACTCTCCGGATAGAGCTAGCATGCTCAAGCTTCCCTACTCTTGAACCCTGAGACCCTATAACGACTCATTTTCAAGTCAGAGTGGTATTGACTCCCTATGAGCGGCCTTCACAAACACCTACAAGCACCCCCTACACCCTAAACCCTAAACTCTTTGCTCGAGTCTTACTCTGAACCCGAGAAACGAGACCCTGAACCCTACAGAAACTACACCCCGTATAAATCTCGTCCTAGAACCCTCAACTCTAAACTCTCTTCCCCTAAAGCCCCATAGATTCCCTCAAGAGGAGCCCTAGACTAAAACCCTAAACCCTAAACCCTAAACCCTAAACCCTAAACCCCTAGACCCTAAACCCCAAACCCTAAAAGGACCCTTATAAGGGAACCTGTAAGAGAGTTCTTCCCAGGCCGCGTCTGCGACACCCCAGGAGGATGCCAAGGCTGTTGGCAAAGCCGCGCTGCGCTTCGGGCTGCAGTGAATGTTGTTGGGGTTTCGGGTTTAGTGTTTAGTTTTTTTTTAAAAAATTATTTAGGTTTTGATGGGGTTCTGATTGGGCTTTTTAAGGGGATTTTTGGTAGGGTTTCAGTTTTTTTTTTGGGCTGTTGGGCATCTTGTTGTCCGGGTTTAAGGGCTTTGGGGTTGCTCGGCTGTGCTTGGGTTCAGGGTTTGGGGTTTAGGGCGGTTTAGGGTTTAGGGTAAAGGTGTCGCACCACAGTGGTTCGCCAGCTTGCCTTCAGAGCTTTTAAATGGTCCTGGCACGATCTGTGAGCATCTTGTGGTTTTAGGGATTTGGGGTTTTGGGCTTTTGTGTTTTAGGGCTTTGGGGCTTAGGGGGTTTAGGGGTTTAGGGCTTCTGGGTTTGAAGGCTTCTGTGGGGTGGTGTTTTTTGGGCTTTTCGGGGTCGAGCGGGCTTTGGTTGGCGAGGCTTTTGGGCTTTCGGTTTTAAAGTTTTAGGGCTTCGGGGTGTTGCGCGTTTGGGTTCACGTGCTTTTGGGGGTTTCGAGATGAAGGTTATTGGATATTGGATGCTTCGGGATCTGGCTTATAGGGGTTTTGACGGTTTTTATGTCGGAGCTTGGGATGTTAGCCCTTTGGGCAGGGGCTTTGGAGTTTATTCTTTTTGAGTATAGGGGTGCCCTTTGGGGTTTGGGTTGTTGTTTGTCGTAGAACCCCTACAGTTCCCTTTAAAGGGAGCCGATTATAGAACTCTATAGTTCCCTTTTAAAGGGAGCCTACTTTAGAACCCTAAACCCTAAACCCTAAACCCTAAACCCTAAACCCTAAACCCTAAACTATAGTCAACCTAGAAAGGAGCTCTTAAAGGAACCCCTTTCAGCCGAGGATGAAGGAGCTGAAGCAGGCGATGGGAAAGGAGGAGGAGGCGCCTTTGCCTGGTGTTGGTAGGGATGAGGTCTAAAGGGTTTAGGGTTTAGGGTTTAGGGTTTAGGGATGAGGTCTATAGTTTCAGTAGTGGCGGGCATTTGGGCTCTTTGGGGACGAAGGGATTTGGGTTTAAGGTTTGGGGTTTAGAGTTGGGTCAGTGGCGAAGGTGTCAATTCCTGGCAAGTACGCTTCTTTGTGCCTCACATGGTTCTCGTTCTCGTGAAGCAGGCTGTTCATCTGTTTAGGGTTTACGGTTTTGGGGTTTAGGTTTTAAGGGTTTAGAGTTAGAGCTAAACCCAAATCCTAAACCCCAAGCCCTAAACCCTAAAACCTTTAAGGGCTTAGAGTTAGAGTTTAGCGTTTAGGGCTTTTGGGATGTTGGGTTTATGGTTTCGGGGTTTGGGGCTGCGGTGTTGGGCTTCCGAGGGTTCAGGGGTAGTAGTCGTAGGCTTGGTAAAGTCATAAGACGAACGGTAATCACAACATATTCTAAAAATGCACAAAGACATAACACTACTGTACTCGAGGAACGTAGCACCCGAAACCAAAAAACCCCAAACCACGGGCGCTAAACCCGAAACTCTACACCCTACACCGAGGGTTTAGGCAAGCGGAAGCTGCCGCAATGGCAGCAGCAGCAACTCCAGCTGCTTCTGATGACTCTTAGTGGGCTACCTCTTTCTGCAGGGTTTGGGCTTAGACTTTAGGGTTTTGGGATTTTTCTTGTTCGCCACGAACCTTGTTCTCCATAAGCATGGATGTAAGCCATGTAAGCATCATCACTTTGGGGGGAAGAGGAGAATTATTCAAATCCTAACTTTTTCTTTTTGGGGACAAGGTACAAACTGTTTGCCGATGAATGGGCTCTGCTGGCTCTGGGCATTGCTGGCTGTGATGTCGAAAAGCATCTACCTCGAACGACCATTCTGCCGGTGATCTTCGCTGTTCATCTGAAGGAGAACTCAGAGCTTATTTCCATCCTGGCATGCATGGTCGATCGTGCTCAGGAGGCTGGGTTTGTCCTAAACGGAGTTTTCTATTCAAACTGATTTTTTATCCCAGCCCAGCCTAACGAAGCCAACCTAACCTAACCCAACCCAATCTAAAGTCATCAGCTATCGTAAAATATTAAGAGCCGATTCTTTTCGCGCCACACCGGCAATTAGAAATATTCTCACTTCACCTCAGTTTACCCAGTTACTTCCCCTTCAACGACTAAGGCAACCTATTCTGACTTAAACGGACCTAACCTAACAGCTTTGCCTAGCATAATCTGATGCATCTGAACGTAACCAGACATGACCTAAACGAATGTATACTAACATAACCTAACCCAATCCAACCTAACCTAACCTAGCCTGATCTAACCGAATATAACCTACAATTTAGGTTAGGCTAGGTTAGGTTAGGCTATTCTAGGCTATTAGGTTACGTAAGTTTAGATCAGGTTAGGCTAGACCAGGCTAGGTTAGGTAAGCCTAGGCGTGGCTAGGCTGGGTTATGTTAGGTTAGTTTGGATTCGACTAGGTCCTTAGGTTAGACTAGGTCAGTGTAGGTTAGCTTAGGCTAGGCTAGGTGAGGGTAGGTCATGTTGGGTTAGCCTGATTAGTTGTATTATGTTGAGATCGCAAAAATCGCTTACATTCTGTGAGAATAGATTCGTTCAGGCCAGTTGATCATGCATAGGTTTGGTCTAGGATAGGTTAGATTACGTCAGGTTTGGTTTGGTTTGACGAGCCTAACCTAACCTAACCTAAGCTAGCCTAACCTAAACTAACCTAGCCTCATCGTATTCAACTCGCGACCTCGCGATTTGCTAGCTGTTCCTGCCACCCAGGGTGAAACTATAACCAAACCTAACCTTACCGAACATAGCCTAACATAACCTAACCGAACCTAACCTAGCCTAACCTAAACTAATCTAACTCAACCTAACACAACCGAACCAAAGTAAAATAGCCTTGATGCATCCTAATGTGATCCGTCTCGATCTAACCTAATCCGGTTAATCGACTTGACCAAACTGTTATAACGCAGCCAAATATACCTCAGCCTAAGTTAACCTAACCGAGCCAAACCTAACCTAGCCTGCGGATGAACGTAAGCCATAGTCGCACCTGCTCCGAAGAAACTCAACATAGCTTGATCCAACGTTATACCTTGGCAAGTACTAGGATGGCCTTGTTTGACCTAACCGAATATAACGTCGTTTGACCTTACCTAACATGAAACCCCAAGCAGCTGCGGACGAATTCCCAAGACTCAGCTCAACCCTCAACCCTAAACCCTAAACCCTAAACTCTAAAACTGTGAGTGCTCGTCTCAGGCACCACCCAAGAGCCGCTCAGCCGCACAACGGGTGGTCGCTTGAAGTTTAATGTAGAAGCCAACATACTTACCAATATTACTGCTAGGGTTCCTTATTATGATAGTATTATAAAGGAGCCCAAAACCCTATTCTAATTTTTAAGGCCCCTACATTAGGTTTACGTTTTAAGGCTCATGGTCGTAGGGCTTCAGGGCTTTAGGGATCAGGTCTCATGTGCAGGACATTTTCAGGACAATCAAGAGGTAGTAGCCGGTGATGCCGCATTTCGCAACGAATCTATACTGCGGTTCTCATTGTCACTCTGGTACCATCTAGAAGCGTGGTAACTAGTTGGAATGTCATCCTTCTGAAGGTGTAACCTCAGTCCCCTCCTCCTCCTCCTCCTCGTTTATTTTCTCTTCCTCCTCCCCCTCCTCGCATCCTCCGTACCTTCAGTAAGACAGCAATCGCCACCACCACCGCCACCACCACCACGCCCATACTCTTGCTCCCGCTTTACTCATCGCCGTTACCGTCGTCAGCATCGTCATGTTCGTGGTGATCGTCATGACCACCATGGTCATCATTGCAATCGTCTTCATCCTCATCAGGTCATGACCATGACGGTCATCATCGCCATCGTCTTCATCATCATTTTCTTCTGCACCACAATCTTCCCCTCCTCCTCCTCCTCCTCATCATTCTCATCCTCATCCTCCTCGTCCTCATCCTCATCCTCATCCTCCTCATCCTCCTC
>CAJNDV010035156.1:0-15644 GCA_905221635.1 Symbiodinium sp. CCMP2456
CTAAAGCCTAAACCCTGAACCCTAAACCCTGAACCCTAAACCCTAAACTCTAAACCATAAACCCTGAACCCTAAACCCTAAACCCTAAACCCCAAACCCATCCCAAGTCGCTGAGGCCTTGGAGTGACCCTACACCCTCCTGAACCCAAGGAGCTCCAGATCCGAAGCCCTCAACCCCACGCCCCCGATTCCTAATATTCATTACCGATGCTATTTTGGGGGGGTTCCTTATTAAAAGCCATAGCATAATATACCCCAAAACCCTATTCTATTTTTTTTAAAGACCCCTCTATGAAACTGCAAGCCCGATGCCCTGAACCCTTTGCCTTCTGCTTGTCCATCAGGTGAAGGCCTTGTCTGAGGAGCCTTTCCCGGGGTATACTTGGAGGTTTATAAGTAGGGTTATAAGTAGAGTAACTATAATTATAACCTATATATAAGTAGGGTTATAAGTAGAGTAGCTATAATTATAACCTATATTAGGGGACTTATAACTCCACTGAGAACTACCCATGGAGCTCCAAGTAGGGTCTGGGATTTTGGCCCCGGGGCTTCATTCTGTAGTCTTTGGGGGTGTAGGATTCGGATCTGTAGTCTTTTGGGGTTTAGGATTCGGATCTGTAGTCTTTGGGGGTTTAGGATTCGGATCTGGATTTTCGGGGGTTTCGGATTCGGATCTGGATTTTCGGGGGTTTAGGATGGAGGCTCTGGATGTAGGAGGACATGCGTATTTTCCTGCCCCTGCGGAGTGGCGATGACATTGCAGGGAGATCCGTACTCATAAAGACCCTTGGGGGGGTTACGGCCAGGGAGGTAGGGGGTTGTTTTTCAATGGAAAAGACAAAGATTGTCTAAGGCCCATTTAAGGAAGTATAGTGCCCCTTACCCCCCTAAGGGTCTGTATGACGTACAGATGGTTACAGGCTGAGGCTTTTGAGTGAGCGCAAGAGTGCTTGCGTCTGCGAAACTGCGAGAGGCATGTAATATAGGGCATAAATAATTACCAGTACTAGTTTGGGGATTCCTGATTATAGTTATAGTATAATGGCCCCCTGCCCTGCCCTCTGCCCTGCCCTGCCCTACCTATTATGAGTCTATGAAGCCCTCTTAAGCCCCGAACTTACACTGCAAATCGGGTCGCATCAGGGCTAGCGTGGGAGAGTGTCGCATCTTGGGCGAGTATTCTGGGCCTCGTCACGGCTTGAGCCACTTCAGAATTCTTCGGGGCGCCTTAAAGACGTCGCAACATCGTTCCTTCACGATTGCTTCAACTCGATGTTCCTTTTCAATCTCGACAACACTCATAGTAACAAGCCCTAAGCCCGAAACCCTAGAATTTGGGCTTCGAGGACGTTTTGCTTTTCATTGCTGTTCTTGATCTTCAGAAAACCCTTGGACCGCAAAGGGCGGGCATGGCATCCCGAGGCAGTTCTGAGTTCTGGCTAAGCCATGCAGATTCCCAGTTCTATAAACCCTCAATCCTACGCCGAAAAGCCCAAAGCCCCACCCGGCCCTAACCGCCTCCCCCCCCCACCCAGCCGGCCCTTATGGCTTAGGGCCCCGAACCCCAAACCCTAATCTTGGTGGTTTACTGAGCCCTTACCCTAAACCCTAAACCCTAAACCCCCCCCCCTAAACCCTAAACCCTAAACCCTAAACCCTAAACCCTAAACCCTAAACCCTAAACCGTAAGCCCTGCAGATCTAAGCCTTTCGAAGCCCGAAGACCCGGAAGCCACGAGCTCGACAACCCTAAACCCTACGGAAGCCGTGAGTGCTTTCTCAGCCCTGAGGCTCTAGAGCCTAAGCCCTAAACCCTAAACCCTAAAGCCACTCCACCCTAAACACAACAAAAGCCCTAAACCCCAAACCCAAAAGCCACTCCACCTCAATATAAAAGCACAAAACCCTAAACCCTAAAGCCACGCCACCTCAAAAGCACAAAACCCTAAACCCTAAGCCACTCCACGTCAATATAAACAGAAACTCCCCTAAACCCAAAGCCCCAGGCCCCAAGGCCCCCAGAGCCCGAAGCAAAAGGAGCTCGAGAACCCCATGAATGTGCACCGGTGGAGGAAGCTCGAAGGTCGGGTGGTCGGATCGGGGGCTTCAGAGAGGAAGCTTTAGCAAGCTTTAGCTAACATAGAAGCCTAAAGAAATTACCGAGATTATTGTTCGGGTTCCTCATTATGAATATACTATAAAGGCGCCCCAAACCCTATTCTAATTATTAAGGCCCCTAAATTAGGGTTGAGGGTTTAGGGTTGAGCATCGAGGCTTTCTTCTAGGGTTTCTTGTAGGGTTTAGTCGGGTTCTAGGGCTTTCTATAGGAGCCAAAAGTAGGGACTGGGGGTACTCATATTCAGGATCATAATGTAAGGGGGTATCAGACCGAACCGTTTGAAATGCATGTGGCTTCCAATCAGGACTCCTTGAGGTATTGTATTTGATACTGCTGTTCTGGCTCCGTGTCTGCATGTGTTACATTCTTAGTCTACTGATTACGGTGCTCCTCATTGGCGGCTGCGATGTCCATCTCTTGAAATTCAATTTGGGGCTTAGGGCTCAGGATCTCGGTTTGGGGCTTCCGAAAAGATGGATGGAGGGATGGATGGATGGATGGATGGGCAGACGGGCCGCACCATCCACCACGTAATGCAGAAATCTATGCCTCAGATGCAGCAAGGTTCCCGTACAGGTTGAGTCAAAGGACAGCGGACATTATGAGTCTTCCAACACCTGCTCAAACCGACGTGAGGATCCTTTGAACCCTAAACCCTAAACCCTCACAGCAGGAGCTTTCTGACATGGATGGGCATACAAGCAGAAGACAGGTTGGGTTTAGGATCCCTCATAGTACCGCCCCTAGTCGGGATGTGCCCACCTAGCTTTATCCCACCTTCGAGGCATTTCAGGATGGGCGACTGCTATTGGGCAAACTAGTTCCAGTCCTCTTTCCTGCAGCTTTTGCAGCTCCTTTTGAGACCATGAGCTTACAGCAGAACCTGCATGTCCATGTGAAGGTCTGGGCGTAGTTGGGTTGTCTGAGAGGTTCGTTTCGAGGCTTCCAAAGCTCCCCGCATCCGACTCGAAACGCAGTCGGAGTCCCATCCTCGGGTCATGGCTTTACTATCCGTAGCTCTTAGTACTCGCCGACTCACGTCGTCGCCGGATCCGTGCGCCATGGTGCGGACGAAGCATCAACCGCCGAGGTCACAAAGATGCAAGATTTAATGCAGGGGCCTAAACAAGTACCAATACTATTTTGGGGGGTTGCTGATTATATTTTTACTATATATGGCCCCGAAACCCTGTTCTAATTAGTAAGGCCCTAAATATTTAGCGATCACTTCACGATTTGAGCAGAAGAGGAGAAGTGGGTCGTGTTGACAATGAGGTTCAGTCAGCAGCTACGATGATGATCTCCGAGTTTTCGGGGTTGAGATTCGACCGCGTAGTGTTTCGAGCGTCCAGTTTCGAAATCGCCGGACGCTGCATGCAAATGCTGGTTGTTTTTTCGAAGCTTTGTTGGGTTCTTGTTAAGGCATTTCATCTAAGCTACCATACTCGGTGTCTTTGGTAAATAGTATATGTACATGGCGAGAACACATGACTTCCTGTATATGGTAACTTAAACTTTGAACTAAGTTCCTGAACAAGAGCCCAGTTTATGCCCCGAGCCTTAAGACCCAGAACTTCCCGACAGGCCTTCAGCCTCGAGCCTGAAACCTAGGCCCCACATCCGAAACAATAGATCGAGACTCGTAGGCCGCAAGGAGTGAGCTGTAAGCCCCAAATCCGAAGCCCTAAACCCTAAACCCAATTCCAGCCACAAGTGTATGCTCAGGTACACGAAAAAACTTAAACCCTAAACCCTAAACCCTAAACCCTAAACCCTAAACCCTAAACCCTAAACCCTAAACCGTACACGGCTAAGTTGCCCCAGAGCCGGCATCTTTGGGAGCGAAGGTGTCGCGCGCTGCTCCTGGCGCTGCTGCCGCCCCTTCTGGTGGCGCAGCAGGTTGGGGTTTAAGGTTTAGGGTTTAGGGTTTAGGGTCCATTCTCAGCTGTTTAGTAAGGATCCTATCATCTGTGCTTCCTTTAATATTTGGTTTCCTTCTTTCTATGCATTGTTTTTCCTAATCGGGTTCCCTTTTGCAAAGTCCTGAATCCGGCAGGCGTCGACTTGGTGTTGAGGTCTGGGTCTTCAGAAGGTTCATAGGAAGGTCTCTAATTTAGGGTCCACCTTCTTATGAGGGCGCTGTACTATTTTGGGGGACTTAAACAGGGACCCTAGCCTCAACCGATGATTGCAAGGTCATAGCGAGCGACTGCTCCATAGGTCGGGGCTTCTGGGCGACCTGATCCTGGACTTACTGTAGGTCAAGGTCGGACATCAATTCTAGCAGTGTGCCTTTATGGTCTCTAGCTAGCATAAGTATACTACAATCGAACCCCAGACCCCATCCTAACTTCTCAGGCCACTGAACCCTAAACCCTAAACCCCAAACCCTAAACCCTAAACCCCGAACTCTAAGCCCTAAACCCTAAACCCCGAAGCCCTTAAGGCCCATCTACTTCTTTGGGGGATGAGTGAACCTGAACCTCCGCTTCGCAGGTGGATCCGCGGGGCGATGAGGCAGGGCTTCAAGCCTCTGAGCCCTAGATCCTACTGTGCCCCAAATGGGGTTCTTAGGCCCACATCCCGGAGCCCCTGAACCTAAAACTTAAATCCTACACCCCGAGCTCTGAGCCAGCAAAAAGTATGCTAAATCCTAGCACCCTTCAGCGCTTCAAGCCCCGCGCCCTCAAACTGCCGCTTCCTGCCGAGGACTCCAGAAATGCAGGCATACGCATCTCAAACAACGGAGCCTTGGCGGAACCAACTCTTCCGCGACTTAGTGCTAGGGAGAACAGTGGGTTAAGTTAGGGCTGAGGGTTTTAATTGCTGCCGCTATTGGTCTTATCATGATCAGTATGGCGATTCTTGTTGTTCGTGCTGGTGTTCTCATTGTCATTATCATCAGTCGTCGCAGTGTTATGCATCATCATTATCACCATCTTCATTCTTGGTATTTTCAACTTTAACACATCCACCATGATCATTGGTCTCGGTATGCTGCTTGCTGTAGTTACCAACCCTGAATCTAAACCCTAAACCCGAAACCCTAAACCCGAAACCCTAAACCCTAAACCCTAAACCCAAACCCGAAACCCTAAACCCCAAACCCTAGCTGAGGGTTCACGGTTTCGGTGTTGGGACCCCCTAGGATGGCACTTGCCGCGCCCGAATCCAGCGCCCAGAAGCTCTTCTTTGGTCCTGCCCCCGCCACCCCGCATAATCATGGGGGCCGAATAAATGCCCCTACTTTTGGGGCCTTCCTTATTATATGTATAGTATAATATTCCCCAAAATCCTATTCTAATCATTCGGGCCCCTACATTAATTACATTGCACGTCAAGTCTTGGGTGTAGAATCGGCCAGAAGTTCTGGTTGAGAAATCAATCTGCAGGACTTTGCACATGTCGTGGTAAGACTATCGTTAGCAAGAATGCGTTCATAGTGGCAACAGCAGTACCCCTGAGCCGCAGACTCGCCCCTGAAAGCTGGAGCTCTCATCGAAGGTGAGGATGTAGCCCAGTTTGCCGTCTTGGATGGGAGATGGCGTGGCTCGGCGAGTGACTTCAAAGAGACGCCGCATTAGAGAAGAGGCCGATGCCATGAGGGCATGTTGACCCTCAGCACCTATGCACCGTCTCTTAGTAAAGGACCTGTCAGAGGCCAGTTATAACTCACACAACCCCAAAACAGGGTGCCAGTCAATCCTGCTGGCGATCCAGGGGCCTCCTCAGAGTGGCGAATTCTTATGGAACCTTGTAGAACTCTTATGGAACCCTTATAGAACCCTTACGGAATCCTTTGCAACCTGAGAAGAACCCCGGCCTACACGGCATGCGACGGTGCGACCCGCTAGGTTGGCTCTACACGGCCCAGAGCAAGGAACGTCCGGGCAGTTTAGATTGGACTTGGGGCTTTGGGGTTCAAGCTTCATGGCAGTTTCGTTTGGGATTCGAGGTTTGGGCTGGGTGCTGTAGGGCTTTGGGGTCTTAGAGTGCAGGGTTCAAGTTTCGACCGAAGGGAAGGGAAAAGCAACGAACAGCCATAGATAGAAGTAGTTATGAAAAGGAGGAAGGTACTGGTAGCCCTTTGAGAACCACCCAACAAACACCCCAAGCCCTGATCGGATCCTATTCGGCAAGCATTACGAAGCCATGGAGTGAAGGAGACCCCTCAAGGAGGCAGGAGTATTTCTAAGGTGCCCCTAACATGGGCCCTTAGGGGATTCTAGGGTCCCTTAAGGGTATATATAGGGTATATAGTAGGTATCTTAGGGTCCCAGGGTTAAGGGCCCATACTAGGGGCCCATGGGTTCTACCTTAGAATATTGGAAGCGCCACAGAGCTAAAAGAAGAAGTCTCCACCCAAGGGTCGTTTGGTCAGGTCTTGGGAGTCTAAGCCCTCAGCCTAAACCCTCGACCCCCAACCTTACACCCTGCACGAAACGACCCTACGTCTTAAACCCTAAACCTAATGTCTTAAACCCTAAACCCTAAACCCTAAACCCAAAACCCTAAACCCTAAAACCTTATGTCTTAAACCCTAAACCTCGAGGCCTGATCTGGCATGTCGGCTCACGGCTCGGGCTCGAGGTCTCGACCCTGTTCTCCTGAACCCTAACCTGAAAAGCGCCGAGCCGGCCCTTGCTGTAACTATACTTATAACCCCAATTAGGGGACTTATAACCTTACTTACTAAGTCCCATGATCCTCCAAGTAAACTGAAAAGCGCCGAGCCGGCCCTTGAAAAGGAGTTCAACCAAAAGCCTGGAGCCCAAAGCCTGTGGCATCGTGAGGTTAGGGCTGTGAGGCAGAGGGCGTTGCCGCGGTCAAGTTGGGTCCTCGTTGTGGGTTTCCTCAGCGGTCAAAAATACGAGGGACGTATCGTAAAGACGATGCGTTCAGTAGCAAGGACAAACTAAGATCCCTGTACTTGGAGGATTATGGGACTTAGTAAGTAAGGTTATAAGTCCCCTAATTGGGGTTATAAGTATAGTTACCTTAGTTATAACCCTACTTACTCAGTCCCATGATCCTTTAAGTAGAGACTCCAGCCAGAGCCGTGGGTCCAGGATTGTGGCAGCGCAGCCATCCGCGGTGCGGCCGCCCTGGAAAGGTCCCAGAACCCTAAACTCAAAACCCTAACCCCTAAGCTTAAATGGGTTTAGGGTGTGTGTGCCACGGCAGACGTAACAGTCACGCGTAAAAAAAACTTAAATGGGTCTGGAGTGAGGAACCTCAGTTCGCAAACCCCAAAAACCCACTCCCCACTGATGGTTGGGGGGGGCCCTGAACCGTGAAGTGAAGGCTTTTCAGATGCAAGATTCGGGCTGAAAGACCTCAGGCACCAAAACCCTAGTCGGAGTTTCGGAAGCTTTGGGGGCCATTGGGGACTCGAAGATCGGGCTAATCAGACCTAAACCCTAAACCCGAAACCCTCAACCCTAAACCCTTCAACCAGGCCCTATGAACATGGAGGCCTTTCTGCAAACTGAAGGTAGGAGTCTCTTAGGTGCTTGGGGATCAGGTCGGATCCAAAGGCAAGGGCGTCAACGTAGTTTTGAACCGGTGCTGACACTACGCCGGTTCTCCAGTACAAAAGGAGCTGACACAGCTACGGCTACTGCTGCTGCTACAGCCGCTACTGCCACGACGAGTCCTACTCCTACTGTACTCCTGCTCCTACTAGTCCAGTCCGAATCCTGGTGGTAGTCCTAGTCCTTGTGTTTCTGCTCCTTCTACTCCTACTCCTCCTCCCCCTTCTCCCTTCTCCCTACTCCCTATTCCGTACTCTTACCACCTACCGCTACTCCTACTTCTTGTCCTTGTCTTGCTCCTACTCCTGCTCCCACTCTGCTGCTTCCGCTGCTACCGCTAGTTCTGCTGCCACTGCTGTTTGCTGCTGCTACTGCTACTGCTAGCAATGCACGGTTGTCTCTGAAGAACCAGCAGAACCGAATCCCGAATGTCAAGCCTTCGCCTGCCTTCGCCCACGCAGTAGAGATTTATTCGAAGGTGCTATCTGCAAGGGCTTAACGCCGCCAGATACGCAGCCTCTCGCAAAGCATAAGTTCCCATGGCTGCGGATTGATTCGGGGTTGAGATTGTGGAAATCCTTCGTTCCTTCAGGGTTGAGATTGTGGAAATCCTTCGTTACGTCAGGGTTTTTATCACCGCAATCACCCTTTCGGTCCGCTACTCATGAGCACCAGGGTCTGACTACTTATGCGAGCTCCTACTTTAGTTATAAGTGGAGTTATAAGTCCCCTAATATAGGTTATACTTATAGTTACCCTACTTATAAGCCTACTTATAACTACCCATGAACCTCCAAGTAGTGGCAACCGGTCATCGTCGCTGGAAGCAGGATTTGCCCAACCTACAGCCGCAGGTGCAATCTCCTAGGATTCAGGATTGCCAATCAGCAGCCGCACTAGGACTGCTAGGAATAATCAGCAGCACACCGCGACAAACTAGAGCAGCTGCAGGACGCAGTACTCAGGCTTCGTATTTATCCCGTTTGCGGATATCATCTTTAGTTTAGTAGATTATTTAGTAGATCAGAGTATGTTGTAACATATTATAGTATGCCATGTTATGTTATGTTGCTATGTTGTTATGTTATATTATATTACACTATATTAAATTATATTATATTGTAGTATATATTGTATGATTGTAGCTTTCACTATATTATATGTTTCTTGTCTTTTGTTTTTATTCTTTTCTATTGCTATTTTAATTCTAACTTTTTCTGTTACGTTATGTTATGTTTTATCATACCATATCATACTACATCACGTTATTTTTAGCTAGAAAGGTATCCTCCAGATATTCAAGCATGTTATGGTACATTGTACTATAGCATCTTATAGTACATTATGATATTGTAGTATTTTATTCTATATTATATCATACTCTATTGTTCTATACCATGTAATATCACACTACATTTTCTTATCATATATATACATATTATGATATTATACTATATTGTATCATACTATGCTATATTTCATGATAGATTAATATATTTCATTATACTTTGTTTACTTCATTATATTGTATTAGATTATATCAAATTATTTCAAAGCATATTAACATGTATAAGATCAGCTTACAACATGTTGTGTTATACTATATTATAATACACCATATCATGTTACATTATGTTAAAGTTCACTGTATTGAATTAGATTGTATCGTGTTATATTGTATTATACTCCGTTATATTTTATTGAATCGTATTATCTTTTGTATTGAACTGTATTCTGTTGAATTGTATTGTGCTGTATAGTATTGTGTTGCACAGTGTTGTATTGTTGTATTATTGTATTGTATTATTGTATTATTGCATAAGTGAAGTACTCTATTATTGCATAAGTGTATTATTGCATTATCGTACTACTGTATTACTGTATTACTGTCTTATTGTGTTGTATTGTATTGTATCGCATTGTATTGTATTGTATTGTATTGTATTGTATTGCATTTTATATATTGTATTGCATTGTATTGTATTGTACATATTGTCTTGCATTGTATTGTGTTGTATATATTGTTTTGCATTGCATTGCATTGCATTGCATTGCATTGTATTGTATTGTATTGTATTGTATTGTATTGTATTGTATTGTATTGTAGCGCATTATAATATCATTTGTTATATTAGGCGATATTCTAGCAGATTATATCGCTTTTCCTTGTATTAATAAATACATTAGCCCATATCCCGGCTTTTCATGATGTAAGGCCGTCACAGTCACAGCTTCCCACCAAACCCTCTAAAATCGAAAGCCAAGACTATGCATGTGAAGCGACAAATTTGCAGCTTTGTATCCGGACCGCATATGCTAAGCCCCAAGCTAAACCCTAATCATCCTTAAACCTAGTGAAGAAATAATTGGAACATGCCGCCCAGGAGGCGTATGGTGTGCAGGCGGGGATGCCGGTTGTCGGGGCTGTCAAGGGCCTTCCTTTTTGGTAGCTCGGAGGGGAGCGTTAGAGCCGTTCATTCCGGGTATGCGGGGTTCAATAGCGGTTAGTGGGGGGTTCTACGCGGCAGTCGGGGTTTCGGGCCTACGGTTTCTTCAAGATGTAAAGTCTATTGGTAAAGTGTAATTAGAGGCGGAATTAGACGGTTAAAGGTGTCTGTCATGTCTGTCTTCACCGGCCAGTCGTGATGATATCAACGATGCTTGCTACGGCCTGTCCATGGGAGTACTGACCAGCGGCTCTGATTATGTGCCATTCATGTCTGCCATGTGTGTGTGTGTGTGCGCGCACCTGCATGCCTGCACGACTCACCCTGCTTCACCACCGACCCCGAACCCTCCAACCCCCAAACTCCTAAACTAAGTTACCAGGCCAGCGGATTGTGAGGGGTTGAAGTTCATAACTAACATAGCCCACACTGCTCCTGTCAGTGCTGCTACTGTCGTCACCTTGCTATTGCTGGCCCTGCGGTTGCCATTCGCAATGTGTTTGAATTGCTGCTGCATTCTTCTGAAGTTGCATACTAGCTCGAAGTGTGTTTGCTCTGGTTCTTCTTGTTCCGCGGGGGCAGGTGGGCTACCCGAACAACCGGGCTATCACCATGACATTTGCCACGAAGGCAGTTCGGTCAAGTAATCGTGAATTCGGGACAGGTGTTTTGGGCTGTGAGTACGCTTGCAGGTTGAGGGGGGGCAGTGCTCAGGGTTTAGTTTGCATGCTCCAGTCTTTCAAGAATGTATTAAAGCGGGCATGGCCAGATGCGATGCTATAGGGGTCGGGGGAGGTTTTAGGTTCTTTTTGGGGAAGGGTGGGGTGGACCTGCAAGAGACGCAAAACGACCTTAGGGCCCTATACTTTCACTATCACCTCCTTGGGGTTAACGTGTGTGGACTTGGGCACAAAGCTTTTGTTGGGTTGTCATCGATGAATGGCTCGTGTGAGTGTACATGTACATGAATGCAGGCAAGCACGGACACAGTGTGCAGGTGTGTAAAGATCTATCTGTATCCATACATACAGCCATATCTCCTCCCAGCTACAAGTCCGCTACAAGTCCGCTATACAGTATACATACGTACACATATACACCCGTGCATATGAGTGCATAGAGTCATACTTTACAGAACAAAACGGCTACATCGACGGCAACACGATGTAGCATGATTTGTGATCCCGAGTATCATGATAGTTGTGTACACGAGGAAAGACGCAACCAAACCGTTCAATAGACCGATACCATGAAATACACACAAGGACTACACTTCATGTTGCATTTTCCCTCTCTTGCTTTGCAACTGTTGTGCTGGGTCCTACCTCGTGAGACGGGAGGACGCGAACACTCCAACGCCGAACTACGGCTCCCGGCTTTACCTCACGGACGGCTTCTCGGATCAAAACGCTCGGCATCAGATTCCAGGATTCGGGTGACAGCTGCAACTCTAAGCCCTAAGCTCTACACCCTGAACCCTGGACCACACCTGGATCTCTCAGATCTGATGGGGTAGACACAGACTAGCAAGTGGCCGAGTCGTTGTCGTCTTTGAGGGCTGGGTGATAATGCTTTAGTAGTTGTTTTCGAGTGGTGCGGCCTCAGATGTCCACCCCACCCCCGCCCCTGCCGGCCAATACCGCATACTGCTGGAGTTTCGTTTGCTCAGTTGTTATAATGGTTTCTACTGCTGCTGCTGCTGCTGCTCCTCCTCCTCCTCCTCCTCCTCTGATCCGACGACGACGACCACGACCACTGCCACGGCCTGCCACCACTGCCACTACCACTACTAGAACCACCACTAGTACTGCTGCCACCACTGCAAGCACCAACGCCTCTGCTGCTGCTGCTGCCGCCGCGGCTGCTGCTGCTGCTGCTGCTGCTGCTGCTGCTGCGCTGCTCAGCATCACCATCGCCCTCGTCATCATCGTCATCGCCGTCGCCAGCGCCAGAGCCATCGTCATTGTCATCGTCGTGGTCCTCCTCCTCCTCCTCCTCCTCCTCCTCCTCCCTCCTCCTCCCCTCATCATCATCATCATCATCATCGTCAGCGCCATCACCATCACCATCATCACCATCATCATCAATGATCACCACCACCACCAACATCCTTCTCCTCCTCCTCCTCCTCATCATCATCATCATCATCATCGTTATCATCTTCTTCATCGCCATCATCAGCATCATCCTCCTCCTGCTCCTCAATCTCAGCATCCTCATCAACACCATCATCATCATCGTCATCATCATCATCCTTCTCCCTCTTCCTCCTCCCCTTCTCATCATCATCATCATCATCATCATCGTCATCATCAGACGTCCGAAATCCTGTGTTCGAGATGCAGAGAAGTGCATACGGTTAAGGGTTGTAGGAGACCGAGGGCTTACGGATCTGGCTGTCATGTTCAGGCACCCGTACCCTAAACCTGAAACCCCAAACCCCAAATCTCAGACTCTGAAGAGCCCAGGGAAAGGTTACACTCTCTTTGCCCCGATGGCCGGGGAGCTCTCTTTCGACGTGGACGTCAGCCAGGCACTCGCACATGAAGTGCAAGTTGCGATGTCTGAGAAAGCAACGGATTAGACCCACTATTCGGGTTCAGCAGCTTAGGATTGTTTGCAACTAGAGCTGTCAGGGCTTGACATTCACTCAAGCCCTAAACACCGAAGCTCTTTAAACATGAGGGTCACAAGTACTATGCAGGGTTATGTTCTAGGGGTCCATATGCTCAGGATCGTATTATGTATATGTTCTATGGAGCCTGAAGTTTGTTGTGTTTTGGGGGGGGGTCCTTGTAATAGCGACCGTCGTATGTAGGGCGCTTTACAGCAGGGTTCTAGGGTGTCTTGCCTATAGGGAGTGCTCAAGCGCCCGAAACTCAGTGTCTGCGGTTCTATATCTTTGTAGGAGTTTCCGAAAGTAATCCTATAAGCCCCAAACAGCAGAATCCTCGTTCAAAGCTCCCCAAACCCGAAACCCTAAACCCCAAACCTCGTGAAAAGCTCCCCCTCCCCCCAAAAAGGGATCCCCCAGTCTTGACGCTGGACCTTGGGCCTAGGCCCTAAGCCTTTGCGCCCGACCCTCATTTCAGGCATATGCTCGTGCCCTACATGGATTTGTGGTTCCGATCCTGAAAGGTTTCCTAAGCGTTTAGAGTCTGGGGATTTAGGGTTCAAGTCCGGCGCCCTTGCAGTGGACCCCAAAGCTTTAAAGAAAAGACCCTTGGCCCCAACTCCTGAACCCAAGCCTCACACCTTCAAGCCTGCAAGTCGTAAGCCACGTCTACCAAATCGAGATGTAACGACGCCCTGGGTCAGGTACCTGCCGGAATGCCGCTTGGTCTTCATCATAGACGGCTGGATATGTCTGTGCTGGGGTATAGGGCTTCGATTTAGCTAAAGTTTAGCTTTTGTCGGAGGTCTGTCAGAAGAAGTGTCTGCAGACCCCCTAAACCCTAAACCCTAAACCCTAAACCCTAAACCCTAAACCCTAAACCCTAAACCAAGAAGCGTCTATGGCCCTTCCAAGGAATGCCGCCGTCTACCTGGTCTCCATGGACAGATTCGGGCGCGCCGGGAGGGCTTGGGTTCCTAAGTCCGAAATCCTAAGGGTTTAGGGTTTAGGGTTTAGGGTTTAGGGTTTAGGGTTAAGGGTTTAGGGGTTTCGGGGTTTAGGACAGGGGTTTGGGTATGGGATTTTGTATGCCCTATGCCGTACCTTCAAGGGCATGACGAGAATGATGTTCCAACTTTCTGGCTTCAACTTTGACTTCACATGAACCCTACAAGTACGCTCCAAGCCCCTAGACAAATCTGCCGCCCCCCTCATAGTCATAGTCTGTTTGAGTTTTTGTCCTAGTACAACCCCCCGAAGCTTTGTTTTTATTCTAAGTAACCCTGGCACCTGAGCTTTTTGAGGTTTGGAGTTTTGTGGGTTTCAGGTGCAGGACTTATGGCATGCGGTTTAGGTTGAGCGCCCGAAATTGAAACCTTAGCCTTAGCCTCATCGTGTCTCCTCAAACCTAAGACCACCCAGAACCCCCGGAGCTTCATAAAGCATCACAGGAATGAGAAGACAGGACCCTAAACCCTAAACCCTAAACCCTAAACCCTACATCGTAAAGCCCTAAAACCCCAAAGCCACAAGACGAAGACTCCAAGACTCCAACAAGAACCCTAAAGCCCCACAGTCGAAAAGACCAACCTATCGCCCTGTCGCCTTATGTCCCAGCCCTACACCCCAAAGCCCAAAAGCCAGAAAGCCACCAAATCCTAGCCCCAAAATCCCCCAAAACCCCAAAAACACTAAACCCACCAACTCCCCTTAAAACCCTCAAGCCCCAAACCCCCAAAAAAGCCTTAAAGCGCCCGAAAAGTGAGCCTAAAGCCCTAAAGCCCCCAAAGTGAGCAGGAACCTCAACTCTGTCAGCGGCGACGGTGTGATGAACACCGCGGGCTGGAGACGAGGCTTTGGGCCTTGGGCCTTGCCGGGCTTTGGCGGCTTTAAAGGGTCCCTTTTATGGGGGCTTAAATGGTCCCTTTATCGTGGTTTGCAGGGGTTTATTCCCTTTTTTTGAGTAGTATGTCCTTCAACCTTTATGAAGGCTTATAGGGCCTATCATCGTGGTTTGTAGGTTTTTGTCATTTTTTTGAGTAGTCTTTCCTTCAACCTTTATGGGGGCTTATAGGGCTTATTATCGTGTTTCTTAGGTTTTTCTTGTGAATAGTATTTCCTTTTTGCAGGGTTGCTCTTCAAGGATTCCTTCAGGGGTCCCCATTGAAGGGTCCCTTGACAGGGCTTTGTAGGTTCGGGGTTTTGGTGACACGGTTTAATGTAGGGGCCTTAATAATTAGAATAGGGTTTTGGGGCCCATTAAGTTATAATGATATTAAGGAGCCCCCACAATAGTATTGGTCATTATTTAAGCCCCTACATTAGGGGTTCAGGTTCCCGAAACCACGAGCCTTAAACACGAAGGCGCTGCGGGGAACAACCGCCCTAAACGCTCAGTGCAGCTATGTCCCAGAGGCCATCTTTGTGTTGGGTTAGAACCCTAAACCCTAAACCCCAAGCCCTAAATCCTAAACCCTAAGCCCGAAACCCTGGAACCTTGAACCCTAGGCCCTAAACCCTAAACCCTGAAGCCCTAAACCCGAACCCTAAACCCTAAACCCTAGACCCTAAACCCTAAACCCTAAGCATGCATAGACAGACTAAACATAAAGCTTCCGAAGCCCGTAAAGTGCCCAAGCCCTAAAGCCCCCATCCTGAACCCAAAAGCCGAAGGCCCGAACTCCCCGAGCTCAGCCCTGCCTAAGACTCCCAAAGTACCCCTTGAAATCCTGAGGCAAAAGGCCGCCACCTCTCTGGGAAGCCTTGTAGACTCCATGACTACAACAAGGGTCCGCCCCGCCCGTTTGCCCACCGCCAGGTCGTCACGACAACCGCTGTTTCGGCTTCGACGATGGTTTACGGTTTAGGGGATAAAATAGAAGATAGTCCATGCGCTATGTCCGCTGTCGGTCATAAAATAAAGCTCAA
>CAJNDV010035157.1:12085-27099 GCA_905221635.1 Symbiodinium sp. CCMP2456
AAACCTCAAACCCCTAAACCCTGAACCCCGAACCCTCAAACCGAGAACCCCTAAACCTTAAACCCCTAAACCCTGAACCCCGAACCCTCAAACCCTGAACCCCCTAAACCTTAAACCCTAAACCCCGAACCTTGAACCCTAAAACTCAAAGAGTTGGGTTGATGGTGTAGGGCTTCGGTTTCGGGCTTTAACTTGTAGAGCTGAGTTAAGGTTTAGGCTTTAGGCTTTAGGCTTTAGGTTTTTAGGGTTTAGGATTTTAGGGCTTAGGGCTTAGGATTTTAGGGGTTTAGGGTTTTAGGGCTTTAGGGTTCAGGGTTTTGGGGCTTTGGGGCTTCAGGGTTTAGGGTTTTAGGGCTTTAGGGTTCAGGGGCTTTAGGGTTTAGGGTTTAGGGTTTTGGGGCTTGAGGGTTAAGGGTTTAGTTGCACCCTAATTCTGCTGGTGCTTAAGCGAGAATGGAGGCGGGAACATAGGGACTGCTATAATGGGTTATCTAGGGACTATTGTAGGCTATTGTAGGCATCCCCCTGAAGCACTAGCCGCCCTGGGTTGACTTGCTGATTCACGGATGATGCAGTTGAGGTTTGCGTCAGCCGGGTCAGTGGGATGTAGATTCGGGAGGGGTTCAACTAGGATTTATGTCGTTTAGTGTCATCACCTGAATGGCTTCAGTAGAGGATGGTGCAATAACTTCGTACAGGGAGCAGGAGGCCACTGTCCAGCAAGACGTTCTTCATACGGCAATGCAGTATGGAAGCTCTTGCGACGATCACAAATATAGCTCCGGTCCGTCGTTTCTGTCCACAGGCGACTTCGAGAGACGATGCTATGTCAGTGACCTCTGCCTAACCTAAATGGGAGTTTCCGAAAACCAGGGGTACATTGTTTTTGGGCTCCTTATACTAAGGATCCTACTATTTACGGTGCTATAGTAGGGTCCCCTATTCTCGGAAACCCCCAAATGGCCCGCAATCAGGACACCTAGAACCTAGCCTTACCACTTCGCACAGCATGCTAGAACCCCGAAGCCTCGTCAATTAAGCACAGGCCCACTGTTGTCTGAGTGCGGCGTTGATGGCTCCCAACTGCGGGTGTGCTTGCCCCTCACTCAAACGGCCCGCTAGCCCGCCTTCTTTGCTAGGCCATATTTTGATACCCGGAACTCGCACAGCCTTAAATGCCCTTGAGCTTGAAGACACATAGCCCTAAACACTTTAGAAGCCTATCTGATTACACTTGTTCTTTACTTCTTTCTTATGACTGTACCGACAACATAGCCCGAAGCCTACTTATAGTTCTTTTGAGAACCCTAAACCCTAAACCCCTAGACCCTCAACCCCTAAACCCTAAACCCCTAAACCCTAAACCCTGAACCCCTAAACCCTAAACCCTAAACCAACCGCACGCCCGGCAACTGAGGCCCGCTTTATGCTTTTAGCGGTGGCCACGCAGCAGACAACCGACTGAGCTTGATCGGCTTTGCCAATGTGAGTGAGTAACTTGGCCGGTTTAGGGTTTAGGGTTTTGGGTTTAGGGTGGCTACTACAGATGCTTTAGAAAAGAGGCCTGGATGAACAAGAATTCTTGGGTATCCCTGTCTCATAACTAGTATGTCCCCCTAAAGCCTGGCTAATCAACAGATATTCAGGCCTGTGCAGTTTGCTAGTTTCTGTGATGTTGACGGTCTTCGTCCGAACTTGCCCACAAGTTGACAGCCGCGATGCTGCTAAGAAACGCATAGTGACCCGTTGAGATTTAGAGCTTTACTTAAACAGTCTCCTTGCTTTTCGCTTTTTTTGGCTACCTATGTTGCGTATGGGATGCAGCAAACTCCAAACTTGTTGTCCGCGAAGAGGAACGGCATTTCCGACAACATGTAGATAGTGGCCTCGAGCAAGAGTTGTATTTCCCCTAAACGCGAAACCCTAAGCCCTAAACCGTAACACCTCCGAACATAGAAGCTGAGCTGAGCCTAGCCGCCAGAGCCAGAGGGTTCCTCAAGCTCTACATGCCTGAAGCCATAAAGCCCTAAACTCGAACACCCTAAACCCTAAACCCCAAAGTCTAAAACTCTACGTAAAGCCCAAAACCATGACCCCTTACAACCAACCACTACATACGGCTGATGATTTAAATCCTGCTTTACCCAGAATAAGGAGTATACCATAATTCCAATAGTTTAGGGTCCTTAAAATAATGCAGTGTGTATATCATCAACAGTAGGGTGATTAAGGCCCCTATTCCCTAAGGCCTATGTAACCCTTGAAGTAACCCTCAGATCATAGCAACCCTCGTAGAAGACCCTTTGCAGAAACAAGAACAACACAAAAACACTTAGATAGCCAATGGGAGAACTTTAAGCTTTTGGGCTTTATGTATTAGGTCTATCCTAAAAAGTTCGAACTGTTTTGGGCCTGGTTGTTGAAGCAGAGAGAACAAGACTAAGGGGAAGTCTGGTCTGCTGGCCTGTTTCCCTCTTCGTCTGGTATGTAGTGTGCGGCGTGCAGATGTTGGTCTTTCACACACAGGCGGCCGCAGTGTGCAGGGTTATTGCAAGGGTGTGGAGTAGAGCAGATAGCCTTACGCCTGCTGGGGTTTTAGCAGGGTCAGCCTTCTGCAAAGAAAAGCTCGGCAAGCAACATCTAGGTAGTTCTCTAAATTAGGGTACCCTTTTAGGTCCCCAAGATAGTACGGCACCCTTATAAAAAGGACCCTAATTCAGACAACTAACCATTTAGGTTTGGTAATGCAGTGCTTCTGGTCTGCGGCTAGAGCTCAGAGCTGCTAACAGTCATTAACATGCTCCCTAAACCCTAAACCCTAAACCCTAAACCCTAAACCCTACTACTACTACTACTACTACTACTACTACTATAACTATAACTACTACTGAAACTTTTTGCGTACGGCTGCTGGGGTACCTGGGTGCAGCATGTCAGGCAAAAGCAGCCCGAGGTGCAGCTAAGTCCGAAAACCTGGACTTGGTTTAGGGTTTAGAGTTTAGGGTTTTTAGGGTTGAGGGCTTAGGGTTTTTTAGGGTTGAGGGTTTAGGGTTTAGGGTTGATTTCAGACCAAAGTCCCAAATCCCAAATTGTACGTAGGAAGCCCTGGCACAGAAAATGATTCAGTACAATAAAACCCTGGAGGTACCCATCATGCGGCACTATTTCAAGAGCCCTGCTCTCATTTTTAAGGCCCCTAAGTTGAAGCCCTGGTCTTTCTGAAATTCTAAACCCTAAACCCTAAACCCCCCCGAATGTAGGGGGCTAAATAATTACCTATACTATTTTGGGGGGCTCCTGATTATATATATATATATATATATATATATGTGTGTACATAATATAATGGCCCCCTCAAACCTTATTCTAGTTATTAAGGCGCCTAAACCCTAAACCCTTATAGTAGCCCTTATAGAACTCTTCAAGGAGCCCATTAAAGGAACCCCCAAAACCCTATTCTAATTATTAATGCGCCTACATTAATTCCGAGCAGGAGACGAAATTCGAGGACCGTCGGAAGCAGTGGCTGATGAAGATGCCCCTACCTAGGGCGATCCTCGGATCAACAGGGTTTAGGGTTTAGGGGTTTAGGGGTTTGGGTTTAGGGTTTAGGGTTTAGGGTTTAGGGTTTAGGGTTTAGGGTTTAGGGGTTTGGGGTTTAGTGGCTTAGGGTTTAGGGTTTAGGGGTTTAGGGTTTAGGGGTTTAGGCTTTAGGGTTTAGGGGCAGGATCAGGGGTTCGGGTTTCCTACATACGGTTGATGATATAAGTCCTGCATGACCCATAAGAAGGAATATACCAGATAACTCCCATAGTTTAGGGTCCTTAAGGTAACGGAGGATTTCTATCATCATCAGCATGTTTGAAGGCTTCCTATATGCACCCCTATATGAGGGTGCTACAAGGGCACTACGATAGGGGTTTGGGATTCAGATCCTGAGCCCTCCGCACTAGAGCCCAAGCCCTGACACCCGATCCATAGGCCCCATAGTAGTTCCTTTTTGGGGTTACATTATAGGATTCTAAATATGAACCCCCAAAAAGGAACTAGTATGGGGCCTATGGGTAAAGCCTAGAAGCCTACCCAGGAACACTGTCCTGGTGGAGTTCATCCCCACCGAGTGACGTGGGATGCAGCCAATCGTGTTGTGGTGCTAGTAGCCAAAACGACTCTGATCTCCCGTTTAGGGCCTTTGTTTGGTTGTATGAGTACCTTACGGTGTGGAGCCCTGAATTTTAAGGTAAACCGTGGCTTCTGGTTTTTGTGTAATGGTTGTAGTAGGGTTAAGGGCAGTCAATCTGAACCGTTCAGCCCTGAATCTCGTGGCAAAGAGGAGAGTGCAGTTGCGGAGAATTTCAGGTTCAGAGGACGAGCTAACAGCATGCAAGGCTCCACACAGAAGCAGCTTTGAGCAGAAGTCCCCTTGACCCTAAACCCTAAACCCTAAACCCTAAACCCTAAACCCTTCGAAACCCTAAACCATAAACTTCAAACCCCTAAACCCTAAACCCTAAACGCCAAACCGTAGTATGGGTCCTTCGAAGCTCAGTGGAAGTCTCCAGGGCGTCGGGTCCCAATCCCAACTGCCAACCTAGGTTTCGGACAGTGCCGGCGCTGACCACGTCGCCTGCATGCAAGCTTGGGCTTGTGAAGCCCTTGCATGTTTATAAGCTGCATGTGTATCTGTGTATATATATATATATATATATATATGTAATCTATATATATACACACATACCTATACATGCCTATGTATGTATGTATGTATGTATGTATGTATGTATGTATGTATGTATGTATGTATGTCTGTACGTATGTATGTATACACATATGTATGTATATAAATGTGTATATATATATATATATACATGTTTATACATATACATATATATATATATATATATTCGACGCAGTGTGATGCCACGGTGAAGCACATCCCATTTACTAGGCACCTGAATCCGGCAAAAGAAGCAGCTCTTGCTCCCAGAAATTCAAGGATGGTTCACCCAAAGCTGGCCTCAATACTTGCCCAAAGGGTCCCAGGTACCTATATAGTAGAATGTAGGCACTTTCTATATTAGGTATTACTGTTATGATCTAGGGAAATATCTCCTCATAGTAGTACATAGGACTCTCAATCAGGTACTATAGGAACCTGATTTAGAAACCTTGGGTTCCTGTTGGGGTTGCTAATATGGATCCTAAAATTGTGGGGTATAGGGCCTGGGTTTCTTAATCAGGTTCCTACATTACGGTGATTTCTTCGAGTTCAACGTCATATGGTTCTATAATGTCAACACCTCCGAAACCCCAAGTTTTCCTATAGTTTTTATTCCCCAAACCCTAAAGCCTAAAGACTCTAAGTCGAAACCGTCAATGTTGTGCTGTCTCTGCAAGGTTTTACCAAGATATCTTCGGCCAAGGACGAGATGCGCAGGGCTTGACTCGTCTGGAGGTGTAAGATTTGGGTTTAGGGCTTCGGGTTGAGGGTTTGCGGGTCCCTTATTTAGAGGCGAGGGGCGAAGGACCCTAAACCGTAAACCCTTGATTTAGTCAAGCGCTCGATAAGCCACGAAACCATATGCCCTGAATCCGAGTAAGCTGTCTAGACCCTAAACCCTAAACCCTAAACCCTGGATCCGAATAAGCTGTCTAGACCCTTAGCCCCAACTTAATGCGAGTAACCCTCAGCTTCAATCCCAAAGCCCTCGTTCCGCTACCTACTTAGCCTCAAGTCCTGGTATGGCTAACGGTTTGGGGTTTTGGGTTCATGGCTTATAGGGTTTAGAGTTTTAGCAGGCGCAAAATCCAACACTATTACATTCCATAGTCGAGGGCTCCTAGCCCTAAACCCTTATCATGCCACCCTAAACCCTACACCCTAAACCCTAAGCCTCAAACCGAAAACACCAGGACTAGAACCCTAACTTCTAAGCGAATCCGGGAAGAGCCAACTCTACCACCTGTAGGATTTATGTAGTGGACCCAGTGTACCCTAAGGGTCCAAGTACCTAATAATCATATGCTCTCCCAGATATTAACCTAGCAAACTACCATCCGCAACCAAAGTACCTTTATTGGGTCCTTTGGACCTTTGGGGTAGGGTTATTTAAGGTTTCGGTCTCCGTTTTTACTTCCTTGGGGGCTTTGCATACCGGGTTGACACTGCAGGGACACTTGTCTTGTGGTGCGATAGCCCTTGAGACACTACCGCCGAATCAAGTTAAGGGTCACTTCTGCGCAAGTCCTTGGAAAACAAAACCATGTCGGTGACCGGACCGATCGGGTCGCGCTACGCGTCGGCCATCCTGAATCAGAGGGCTGATACCTACACCGGCGGACATCGTCTCCAAGCGCTTGACCGCGGGCTCTGTGGAGCGGAATGACGTGGGATTGATGGACACGGTGATGGCTCGGATGGCAGCGACTGGACAATGTTGCTCGCGCAGGTCCCAAGCTGTTGAGCCAATGCAGCTACTCAGGGTTGTTTTGCAGGGCTAAAATCCAGCCATCGCTCACCCTACCGGGGTTCGTCGGGAGGCAACTGCGGACGAACAAAAGCGAAAACAACAACCCTAGACTCTTAAAGGGTGTCCATGAGGAGCCGTGACCTCAGTGAGCTTCGTTAGAGACACCTCGCAGCTGCAGGAGGGTATCCCGGCAGATATTTAGAGCTTATAGGGTTTGTGGCTTTTGGGTTTTAGGATTTTGTTCTTGAGGTATTGGGTTTGGGGCGTAGGGTCTAGGGTTAGCTGTCGGGTAGGGTTCCTTTACGGGTTCTTTACAAGGCTTTTAAGGGTAATAATGCTCCAAGGGTTCTAGAAAGGCTCTATTATGCAGTCCCATTGGGTCTCATATTCGGTGCAGAGACCGGTTTAAGCAGGCAATTGAGGAGGTAGGGGGGCCACAGAACGCACAGCACACAACCATATATATATATATATACATATATATATATACACATATTTATGTGTATATATATATGTTTATGTATATGTATGTATGTATATATATATATATACATATATATATATATATATATCACGCCGAACCCTTTCAAACTGAGGTGTTTTACAGGTGTGTATCTATAAGTGGCTGTGTACTAGACGGCCTTCACCGTTGAACATTACTTGTCGTGTATTCATACACATACATATTCACATGCATATGTACAAACATATATACATACATACATGCAAACACATACATACACAGATACACACATACGTGCATACATACAGACAGACAGACAGACAGACAGACAGACAGACAGACAGACAGACAGACAGACATACCCTTACAAACATACATACATACATGCATACATCTGTACATACACATATGCATGCATATGCACATAGGCAGGGGCATGTGCACATGCACAGATATAGCTTACACAGACATACAAAGCACAAAATATATACGCTGGCATGTGTATATATATATATATATGTATATATTCACATAAAGAGTTTACATTACTTCACAGCGCCCTAAAGCCCTACCTTAAGCTCTAGTTTGTGCTAGAGACGTCAGCAACTGGGGCTTGTAACTTCGCAGAGCTCTCGGAGCCGTTGTTCGGATATGTGGGTCTTCGTCTCTTGAAATCTAGCAGATGCGACATGACCAGAGAAGGAATATACATCAAATCATACCATGAAGCCCCTCCAGTGCCCGTGGTATTCCTTCCTCATGGGGGCTAGGAGGTAGGGCGTGGCAATTCCGAGACTTTCGGGGATCTCCTATGCCATGCATGGAGATGGGGAGCAGGGTTTAGGTGACCATTGTGATGTAAAGAGTTTGGGGAGTTTAGTGCTTTGAACAGGGACAAGAAACACTGTATACTACTGTTGATGGACAAAATTCTGCATGACCCAAATATAGTATAGTACCATAAATCCCATAGTTTAGGTATATAAGGTCATGCAGGATTTTGTCCATCAACCGTATGATCTTGAGGCGCAGGATGAGAAGTAGTGACACAACACTGACGAGGGTGTTGAGGCTGAAGTTGATACTGGTGCCGTTGATAATGATTTGGATGCTGATGCTCACGATCATCATGGCGATCGTGGCTTGCAATGATGAGGATGATGGTGACGATGATATTTTTGATGGGAATCGTTGCAGTGGTGGGTTATCATGACATTAAAACATTGGAGCATACGGAAATGCTACGCCCCAAACCGTAAACCCTAATCCCAAACCATACCTTAACCCCAAACAACCCGTAAACCCTAATCCCAAACCATACCTTCGCCTCAAATCACCTACCATCTAGTTAAGGAGCCCTTACATGGCAGAAGGTTTGTGAAGCATAAACCTGAATTTACAACCCCCTAAATCTTGAGCTCGAAACCCTTGAGCCCCCAGAAACATGTTATGCCCAAGACCCTAAACCCTAAACCCTAAACCCTAAACCCTAAACCCTAAACCCGGCAAGGCATCAAGGTTCGCGACGATGCGAGCCAGGACCTGCACGAAGCCGAGTTCGCATGGGACAAATCAGGCGAGCCACTACCATTACTGGTCTTAAGGGTTTCGGGTTAAAGGGTTTAGAGTTTACTGTTCCGGGTTCAAGGATTTAGAGTTTAAGGTTTAGGGTTTAGGGTTTGGTGTGCAGGGGCCACTATCATTACCATTGGTTTTGGTTCCTGTTTCGGATTCTTGCGATTACCACTACTGATGCTATTGCTAGTCCTTGTCACACCAGCTTTTCGTTGTTGTTAAACCGGTTCTTAACATTACGGTTGTGATTGTCAACTGTGTCGTCAACGCTTTGAGAGCCCCTCCTGCGTCTCCCAAATCTGGGCGCGCCTGTTCGAAGGAATGTGCAGTGGCGGCGAAGATGCCATGTAAAATAACACAGCAATGAAAACACTGCAGCAGTGAGAACTAAGAGCCATACCGGGATCACGAAGAGCAGTGCTAGGAAGCCTCGAATGGGAAGCGCGTGTGCAATCTCAGCGCCGACGAAGCCTACAGTGCCAACGATATTCCCTATTCGCCAGAAAAAAGTGGTGCGATCCCAGCCAGAACTGATTGAATATGTTGCGAAAACCACTGCTACGTGCTACCATGAGGGTTATGCATATTGAGCCCTATGGTAGACTAGCGAACAACAAGGCTGTTACAACAAGCCCTAAACCCTAAACCCTAAACCCAGAGATTGCAAGACGAGGCGAACCCGACGAGAGCATGAGAACGAAGCTGGAGTCGGCGCTGGATGAAGCAGAGAAGAAGGCATTGATAGGGCTTGAAGCGGGTTTATAAGGATTTGGCTATAAGGGTTTAGGGTTAAAGAAGCTATACAGGGTTGGGTTCTAGAAGGGCTGCAAAAACGGGATTTTAAAGGGGTTGTCAGGGTTTACAACATACAACAGTTTTCTTGGTACTGCTGATCTACAGAATCCTGCCCATAATGGGTGCTAATTATATGTCAAAGTTTCTGTGATATGAGTGTAGGATAGAGAGGCCTTGACCACAATCCAAGACGTCGGGTCCCGAATGTATTGACCCCCACCGCTCCTCCCACCCACTCCTCCAGGCTGCCTCCAGGCGCCCTAATCGAACGCTCAGCATTGAGAGCCTGTAGATCCGCAAAGCCCAAGCCATGACGCTCCAAATTGCCCCCAAACCCGGAACCGACAGACCTGATCACTCTTAAACTGCATAGCTTCTGCAGCATCTGTGAGTAGTGCACAACTTCCCTAAACCCTAAACCCCGAAACAGTAAACTTCGGTCGTGGATCGAAGGTGGTGGAATGGAGAGATAGCCTCTTGAAGTCACCATCAGGCCCGGCATGCCTTCTCCTGAACTGTGACACTTCTCACTTATAGAAAATTTACACATAGTTGGTTCAATTAGATATGATGGTCGTTCGCACCTAAAGAAAATCAATGTGTCGATGCAATCATCTATCTCACCGACTGCATCTCTATCCATCTACGTCCCTCTACCTCTCGCTCTCTGTCTCTCTGTTTTTTCGGGTGATGAACTAAACCCTATGCCCTAAACCTCAAACCTTGAACCCTAAACCTCAAGCCCTAAACCCTATACCTCAAACCCTAAACCCTAAACCCTAAACCCTAAACCCTGAACCCTAAACCTCAAGCCCTAAAACCCTAAACCTCAAACCCCAAACCCTAAACCTCAAAGCCGGCGGGCAGAGAGGCATCGAGCTGTTTCCCGTGGTTCGTTCTGCTTTTTTCTTGGGGTTAAGGGTTTACGCTATTTAGGGGTTGGGGTTTAGGGTTCAGGGTATAAGGTTTAGGGTTTAGGGCCCTAAACCCTATAAACCCTAAACCCTAAACCCTAAACCCTAAACCCTAATAGGGTTAAGAGTTTAGGGTTCTCTTGGGGTGAAAGCTTCGACGTGGGTATCGGACCTGCTTTCGTCCTACAGTGCCAAGGTCTCCGATGTAACCGTAGAGTCCTTCATCACCCTAAACCCTAAAACCTAAACCCTAAACCCCTAAACCCTAAACCCTAAACCGTGTCAGAATAGGGCAAGTTTCTAAGGTCTTACCAATAGGTCTAGAATTGTATAGAGTGTTATCGGAGTTTTAAATATGGGGCCTCAAGAAGTTGACTTGGGTTTACGGGTTGGGGGGGGTTCTGTTCTACGACTTTACAAACACGGCGTTGTGTTGGTTCAGGCCCCTGCAATCGTTGCTTTTGTTTTTGGCTGCTTCTCATTACAGGATGCCAACCATAGATCTGGATAGCCACAAAAGGATCGACGTTGAGGCCGTGAGGAGGGTACCGTAGACCTTTTTGAAGGAAACTAATTCAAGGAACAATTCAACAGCAACTTGGGTGTTGAGTGTAGGGTCTACCTGAACCATGATGGTTTCTTGATTATCAGGCCACAGAACGGTGCGTTTTAAGATCTGGGTGGACCCTACAGTCGCTCAGCCCTGCAAAAGCCAGAGCCCTAAGAAAACCTAAACCCGAAAACCCCAACAGGCCAAAACCCTAAACGTAACACAAGTATGCCCAGACAGAATGGTATGCAGACGTCGTCATATCCAAATGCGGTCGTGTCTCACACCCTTAGTTTGGGACGGTTTGGGGTTTCGGATTCTGGGTTTGAGTCTTGAGCAAGCTGAGGCTGATTATGTAATTTCAACTGTCCGGATTGATTTTTTGACTATTCCGACAGAAAAGCCTCGAGCTTCACTATCCGACATCCGAAACCCTAAACCCTAAACCCTAAACCCTAAACCCTAAACCCTAACCCAAAACCTCAACCTCTACCCTCAGATTCCTGAACCGAGTGTCGGGACATGGCAGGCATTAGCGGCTCTGCCTTCGTGACCTTCAAGGATCAGCAGCAAAGCATCATGGTCCCAGACCCAGCATGCCTAGAGCTTTCGAAGAGTAATATAGAGTTTAGGGTTTAGGGTTCAGGGTTTAGGGTTTAGGCTCGAATAATTACCTATACTATTTTAGGGGTTCCATATTCTGATTATAGTATAATGGGCCCCAAAACCCTATTCTAATTATTAAGGCCCCTACATTAAACCCGGACGGCCATCAGTGACTGTCATGGTCTGGGCTGGGAGCGAGCTGCTTTTTTTTTAAGGGAGGCCTTTCGCGCTGCAGCTTAGTCTGCGCGCGCTTTGGCGCCAACTCTGAAAGAGGCTTCTGCAATGCCCGCTTGACGAGTATGTATCTCCAGTGTGGGTTCTTAGGGGCGGTAGGTTAAGAAGACCTGGGAAATGCGTTCGGGTAACGTGGTCAATCCAGTATGGAAAACACCGCCCCTAAGCGAGCTGCTTTAGGGTTTTAGGGATTTGGGGGTTTAGGGTTTAGGGTTTTTTGGGTCTTTAGCGTTTCAGCTTGTGAATCGACAGGTTGAAAAAGCAGTCGTGCGTCTGTTTCAGTGCTTGCTCTGGGGCACATACAAGCACGAAGCAACCCCCAAAGCCCACCTACGTCCTCAGGCGACTCTACATAATATAGGGGCCTTGATAATTGTAATTAGGGTTTTGGGGGTATATTATACTATACTTATAATAAGGAACCCTCCAAAATAGTATTGGTAATTATTTAGGCCCCTGTATTAACATAAATCCAGAGCAAGCCCAAACACAGTCCCAAACCTTGGCTGCGGAATCTACCCCAGGCTTTGAACATGAGATACACGGCCGACGATGCAGCTCGGCTTTGCTTTGGGGTTTAGTTGCAGCGTGGTGTGAAGGCCTTGTGGGGTTTTGGGAAAACAGTGGGCCTCATTTTAGGGCTTCCTATCTCTCTCTATCTGTATACACATGTGTATGTGTATGTATATGTATATGTATATGTATATGTATATGTATATGTATATGTATATATATATATATATTTGCGGGCCTGTATTCCGACGCACTCTCTCTCTCTCTCTATATATATATATATATGGATATAGATTGTATATAAGATCTCTCTGTACGTAAATAATTATGCTCATTATATGCGCATATAGTGTATAAGTGTGTGCATATATATATATATATACACGATATATACATATATATATATACATACATATATATATATATACATACATACATAATGCATGCATGTGCAACTGTAAGTGTGTACATGTGTAAGTATCTGTATAGATGTCATAATATGTTCAGGATCCGATTGTCGTATCTTGGATCTGTCGGAAGGCTACCTTTAGGTTTTTGAAGAGTGGTCGGAGTAGGGGGAGTATGCCGGAGACGGATTTTCGGTGAAACCCTAAGCCCTAAAAACTAAACCCTGAACCCTAAACCCTAAACCGTTTAGAAGAACTTATGAAGGCCTTAGCCCACAAACCCGAAGCCCTGAACCGCGAACCAAAGTTCCGAACTCCTGAGCCGTATGCCAAACACCCTAAGCCACAGCAAACCCGACGCACAGAACCCGAAACCCCAAACCCCCGAAACCCTAAACCCTCCAACTCTGCCAAGGAGCTCTTGGCCCCGAAGACGTAGTTGTAGAGCAAGACCAGGAGGCCCCCCACCAGGACGACCAAGCCCTTGGGAGCAGCTCAATTTGGGTTTTAAAATTGTTAGGGCTTATAGGGTGTATAGGGCCTATAGGGTTTATAGGGTTATAGGGTTTATAGGGTTTATAGGGTTATAGAGTTTGGGTTTAGAGGGCTTATAGGGTTATAGGGTTTATAGGGTGTAGAGGGCTTATAGGGTTTATAGGGTTTTGGGTTTAGAGGGCTTATCGGGTTTAGGGTTTGGGGCTTGCAGGGTTTATAGGGTTTGGGAGCGGCTCCATTTGGGTTTAGAAATGCCAGGGTTTATAGTTTGTTTTTTTAGGGCTTATAGGGATTATGGGGTTTAAGGCATTTTATTCAAGGGCTTGTAGGGCTGATAGGGTTTGAAGATCTTTTTTAGGGCTTATAGGGTTTATAGAGGGTTTACGGTTTTGTTTAAAGGCTTATAGGGCTTATAGGGTTTATAGGGCTTATAGGGTTTATAGGGTTTAGGGTTTATAGGGCTTATACGGCTTATAGGGTTTATTAATTGAGCTCATGGTTGTGGGCACTACACTAATCTCAGGAGCGATAGCTACAACACTTGTGGAAGCAGCAGAAAGAAGTAGCTGTACGTACGGGTGCATGCAGCCGCACGCAGCACCCGTTAGGGTTTATAGGGCTTATCGGGCTTATGGGGTTTATAGGGTTTATAGGGTTTAGGGTCTATAGGGATTATAGGGTTGATAGGGTGGCTCATAGGGGTTGTATGGCTCATAGGGTTTAAGGTTAAGGGTTGAGGGCTTACAGCGTTTATAGGGTTGCAGATTTAGGGTTTAGGTTTTAGGGCTTGGGGCCTGGGGCTTAGGACCACAGAGCAACTCGAAGAAGCGTGGCGCTCTCTACTGCTCTGCTTATCTTTCCGAGAGGCCTTCTAAGCTCGCCCTGCAAACGGACCGGGAGTAAAGCTGCAAAACAAGACAACATGCTGGCAGTACTCTTTCCAGGCACCAACCCTTGAAGCCGTCAGTCGCACAGCCAAGGGATGGGAGCAACATGACACAAACGATCAGATAGCTTTGCTCACGGATGAACACATGACAACCCTGCTCGGAATATTGAACGCGAGTAACAAGAGTCGAAGACAAAATCGAAATCCTACAGCCACCATGGTCAGACGTTGTATGGGACTTCGAATCTACAACAGAAGCCTCATATCCAGAGCTTCAGACACTAATCTCCAAAACCCAGACCTTCACTCCGGAGCCTTCCAGAACCCTAAGCCCTGCAGCCCTGGAACCCAGGAAGGGTTTATGGTTTGGGGATTTGGGTTTAGAGTCTAGGTTTTAGGTCTTAGGGTTCAGGTCTTAGGGTTTAGGGTTTAGGGGCTACTTCAACAGACAGGGCCAAAACTCCCAGCACTCCCTTTGTGGGATCCCCAATATAGTACGGCACCCATACAAAAAGGACGGGACCCTAGTTTAGAGAACTACCCATGTAGGGCTCAGGGCTTAGAGCTTTTACGGTCCAGGGACTCAGAGCTCCGGCGGTTCCGGGTTTAGAGAACTACCTGAGCGCCCGGACGAAAACGATCAAGAACCACTCCCAGCCCGCGAGCTGGTGGCTCGCGACTTGCCCCAGGTTGGGCCAGGAGGCAGAGGTCTGCCGGCAACTAGGGTTTAGGGCTTAGGGTTTAGGATTTAGGGTTTGGATTTAGAGTTTAGGATTTAGGATTTAGGGTTTAGGGTTTAGGGACGACGGAAAGGAGCTTAGGGGCGCTTGAGGGTTTAGGGCGTTTAGGGCTCAGGGCTTTGAGTTCACTGTCCCCTCTTTGCTTGCACAAGGACTCTTGGATATTGTGAGGCTTTGACGAAGCAGAAGGGATATTTGCGGGGGGGGGGGGGGGGGGGNNGGGTTTAGGGCTTACCGTTTAGGGTTGATAAGATTGAGGATCCCTAAAACCACCCGATCGCTTGAATGAAAGGGTTTAGGGTGTGGGGCATAGGGTTTGGGGCCTGGCCCGCAAATCGGTTTCGGGTTTCGGGTTTAGGCTTT
>CAJNDV010035158.1:0-13344 GCA_905221635.1 Symbiodinium sp. CCMP2456
GACAACGACCAGACTACGCCATGGGAGCCGTGGCTCACATCTTACTTACATAAAGTTCATGATGGTAGCTTATAGATACAATCAATCATTTGCTGGCATACGAACACTAAGCTCAAGCAATTGAAACCGTCATGAAAACTCTTAGGAGCAGTTCAAGCTCAGAAGCAAAGTTCCTAAACCCTGCACCGTAAACCCTAAACCCTAAACACCTAAACCCTAAACCCTAAAACCCTAAACCCTAAACCCCTAAACCCTAAACCCTAAACCCCAAACCCTAAACCCTACGCCGTAAACCCCAACTAAAATCTCTCTGCTGCTTAAGGGACAACGACCCTAAACCCTAAACCCTAAAACCTACAACCTAAACCCTAAACCCTAAACCCTAAACCCTAAACCCTAAACCCTAAACCCTAAACATACTGGATCTGATCTTAAGCTTGTTTTGTGACTCCGCGCCGCTGTCCTCTCCCCGAGCCCATCCTCAGGCCTCCGAGACCTAGCCTTACAAACAGGCACTGGGGTTTAGGGTTTAGGGTTTGGGGTGTAGGGTTTAGTGTTTCAGGGTTTGTATGTGCTTAGGGTTTATGTAACAGTTTAGTCTTAGACCCGAGCGCACGAACAACATTAAAGAGTTGTTCGACAAGTTCGGCTGCTTACGATGCAGTATCAAGGGTTTGAGTCATGCACTTTCCAGGGTTCGATAGGCAGCAGACCACGCATATTCCGGTTTCTAGATGAAGGTTTGGGATAACTATCGGATTTGCATCGCTCTCTTCATCTGTGCTACTTTGTACTAAATCAAAGAACCAAGAGAACCAACAGCATCCACGAATTGACTCCGGCGCGACACGTTACTAACGTCAAAAGGCGGTGGTTCAAAGCTCTAAGGGCTTTAGGAGGGACCCTTAATAGGGACCCTTGTAGGTTATTGGGGTTAATATGGGGACTACCTGGCTGTATAAGGGGTATATAAGGACTATACAATGGTTATTTAAGGTAATGGGATTAAGGGTCCCTATTAGGGGTCCCTCCTAAAGTCCTTAGATAAGCTTCTCCGGCTGAATCACCGGCTTCTGCCTTTAGCACGGAACAAAACAGGCAAGTTCTTCGCCTGCACCTTGCTTGTAATTTTAGGGTTTAGGGTTTAGGGTTTAGGGTTTAGGGCTCAAAAAGTCTATACTCTGAACATTCCTTGCAGCTTAGCCCTGCATGTACCTCCGGGGGTGCCGAAAAGCTTCGATCCCAGTTCCTATGTAAACCCTAGCCAGACAGCTATCCGTAGCACTGACCGATCCACCTACTCAGCTAACGACACGACGTGCATGGCAGTGGGTATCTTAGACCCTAAGCCCGACATCAAAATGCCTAAACCCTAAACCCTAAACCCCTAGAGCCCGGCGCTTTGAGCCCAAGCCTCCAATCTCAGCACCGCTTCGCGTGCGATACGCCCTCACCTCAAAGTGCGGCAGTCGCCGAGCCGAAAAATCCCGAAACCCCCGCCGAAACCCCGCGTCGCCCATGGGCCGAAAGCCTGGGGATTCTCCTGGTCCCTCCGAGAAAATGTGGCTCCTTGCCTGCCCTGTGGGGAGGTTTAGGGTTTAGGGGATGCCTAGGGGTCTGTAGTATGGGGGGGCCTAAATACCAATACTATTTTGGGGGTTCCTTAGTATATTTAGAGCATGAATATGGGCGCCAAAACCCTATGATTCTGATTACTAAGGCCCCTATTTTCAATAACCTAGTTACAGCTGGAGGCTTCGGGGTTTGAGGCTTAGGGCTGAGATCTTGCAATTCACGAGATTGCCTGCAGACTAGAGACATGAGCGGGCGGTGTCACTTAAGGAAGGTCGGGTGAGAGACTGATGTAGGAACTTAGGGTTTAGGGTTTAGGGTTTCGGGGTCAATCTCAGCGAGTAGTGAACTTCAGCGGGTTGGGAATGGTTCAAAGGGCCCGACAAAATCTTCAAACCCCAAGCCCAAATAATCCGACGTGCGATCCTAAGGCTAAGATCTACTACTACTACTACTACTACTACTACTACTATTACTACTACTACTACTACTACTACTACTACTACTACTACGACCCCCTAAACCCTAAACCCTAAACCCACTACTACTACTACTACTACTACTACTACTACTACAACAACAACTACTACTACTACTACTACTACTGCTGCTGCTGCTACTACTACTACTACCCTAAGTGCTAAATGCAGATCCTGAGAGGGAAGCCCTGACAGAAACCCCGTCGCAGGCTCCAATGATATACAAGTGCAATACCCATAGGACCCATAGTAGTTCCTTTAAGAGGTCTAAAGGGGTCTATGGGGGGTTAGGGTTTATAAGGTTTAAGGGTTTTAGGGTTTAGGGTTTACCCATAGGCCCCATAGTAGTTCCTTTTTGTGGCTTATATTTAGGATCCTATTAAGGAATCCCAACAAGGAACTACTACGGGGCCTATGGGTACTGTCTGCCTCGGATGCACAGGGTGTTTGCGTATGTTGCTTCTGAGTCGCACGGGCAACACAGGGTTTGGGAAGAGTGCACAGGGCTTAGAACCCTTCGGATTCTGCGGTAACAGCGTCAAATTTAAGGCTTTCGCCCGGCTTCCATATGGTGATGTCCTCGTTCTTCTAAAGGGTCCTGTTGGGCTGCAGAGCCAAAATTCCGCACACCATCATCTCAGCATTCGAGTCCCATTCTGGATGCCCCAACACGACGTCCCTAAATCGGTGGATGAGGGTAATTACCCATAGGCGCCATAGTAGTTCCTTTTGGGGATTACTTAATAGGATCCTAGATACAAACCACAAAAAGGAACTACTATGGGGCCTATGGGTAAACCCTAAACCCTAAAACCCTTAAGCCTTATAAACCCTAAACCCCATAGACCCCTTTAGACCTCTTAAAGGAACTGTGGGAGGAACCTTTGGATGAAGCCTCACCTCAGTAGACGCAAAGGCTCTCACCCCCGGGCCCTTCGCCGGCAATCTTCTAGGGTTTAGGCTGCAGGGTTTAGGGCTTTAGGGCTTTAGGTTTTAGGGTTTAGGGTCTTAGGGCTTATAGGGTTTATAGGGTTTAGGGCTTTAGGGCTTTAGGTTCTAGGGTCTTAGGGTTTATAGGGTTAGAGTTTTTAGGGCTTATAGGGTTTAGGGTTTATAGGGTGTTTAGGGCTTATAGGGTTTAAGGTTTAGGGTTTAAATAGGCGGTTTAGGGTCCACTGAACGCATCCTGAGGCTCGAACCAAGTCATCACACCACACTTGAAAAACGGGCCCGAAGCCCAAAGTAATATAAAAGCCACAAAAGCTTACGGTTTAGGGTTTCGGGGTTAAGGGAAGCCTTAAAAATTGCCAATGGTATTTTGGGGGTTCCTTATTAGAACTATAGTAAACATACCCCAAAACCCTATTCCAACTGTTAAGGCCCCTACAATACTTATTCAAGGTGGGTCGACGACCCCTGTGGTCAAAACTATGCTCTCTGGCTGCAATTCGTCGTTTAGGGTTTGACGCGCGTCGTAGGAGTGCACTTACGCTGAGCTTTGCAGACTTTGACCGTTGCGTCTGTGGGGCCTAAACCCTAAAGCCCTAAAGCCCTAAAGCCCTGTACAGCATAAAGGACCCCCCAAACCCCATTCTAATTATCAAGGCCCCTATAGTACGTTCTTCGGTGGACCCTTTTTCCCATTTTGGGAGCGTCGGTTCCTTCTAAAACTGCAGGGGAGGCCTTTGATTCCTTGGTTGCTGGGGAGCCTAGGGTTGCGAGAGGTAAAGTTGAGCAGGGTTTAGGGGTTTTAGGGTTTAGGGGTTTAGGGTTTAAGGTTTAGGGGTTTAGGGTTTAGGAATTTCTTGGACTTGCCTTTATCGCTAGCTGCTCATGTCCTTTGCAAGCAAGGTTCTTGTTAAGGAGCTTAGTTTAAGTTACCAGAATAAGGAAACCATCTAAATCATTTACGATAGGTTCCCATTATGGTAATGTACAGCAAACTCGTGAACAAGGACCCAACAAAGGAGTGGTTGGGGCTAGGGACTTGCGATGGAGTTTTATTTAGAGACCTTTCAATTCCCCTAAGGGTCCATGTACCCATATAGCATATACTTAGACCCCAAAGTACCCAAATAGGAACTGCATTAAGGACAATGTATATACTATATGAGTACATGGACCCTTAGGGTTCGTGAGTGCTTCGCACTTGGCTTATGGCGGGACCTACAGAGCCTGAAACGAAGCAAATTGGTGAAACCTTAAGCCCCAAGCAGAAGTTACTGTTGATGATATACATCCTGCATTACCTTAAGGACCCTAAACCATGGGAATTATGGTATATTCCTTATGGGTAATGCAGGATTTATCAACCGTATGAACACCACGCAGGCCCCAACAACCCTCCAAGTCCAAGCGCATCGCCGGAAATCTCTCCCTGACTTTTCTTCCTAAACTTAGAACCCTAGAAACCCTAAACCGTAAACTCTAGAAACCCTAAATCCTAAACCCTAGATTCCAAGGCAGGCCAGAAGCCAGGTTTAGGGTTTAGGGTTTAGGGTTTTAGGGTTTAGGGGTTCAGAGGTTTAGGGTTTAGGGGTTTGGGGTTAGGGTTTAGGGTTATTAGGGCCTGTTTGTTGTGGCGAAGATGTCGGCAGACAGCACTTCGGACTTTGGGGCCCTCTCTTAAAGCGGTTTAGGGTTTAGGGTTTAGGGTTTACTCTGGTCCACTCGGCTAGCATCGTTTAGGAAATGGGGCAGCCTGAACCTCAGCTAAACCCCTCATTGCGCCCTAAACCCCAAACCCCAAAGCCCTAAACCACAGATTTTGTGCACAAATCTTTCGGTCAAAAAACCCTCAAAGACTCCTCGAGTCCTTTGAACGAACAGTAGAGACAAGTCCGTTTAATGAACAGCAGAAAGGCATCATAAAGCCCTTTCGAAGCAAGTCTGGACTTCAGGTCATCATTGCCCAGGCATCCTGGCTGCCACAGACGGGGGTTCCACGGATTCGGCATCAAGCCGAAGCTGTGGATTTCCAGCTTAGGCTTAGGATCGCCAGTCAAAGCTCAATTTATTGTCAATTGAAAGAGGAGTAATAGAGGAGTATATGTGCTTTCATAATTAGAACAGTGGTTTGGGGTATGCTATAGTACAATCAAGTACTGAGGAACCCTAAACCCTAAACCCCTAAACCCTAAACCCTAATGCCCTAATGATCAGTATGGTACATATTTAGGCCCCACGATCACTCAAGCGCGTGTAGGGCGTCGGACGACTGAGCCAGCTCCTCTCGGATGTCAGGGTTACATGTAACAGATTCTGGTAGTTAGGGTAGGGTTTAGGGTTTAGGGTCAGGCTTACATGGAACAGATTCTAGTAGTTAGGAAGTGCATCGGATCTGCACAAGGCAAGATTTGCGGGGCATACCTAATTTGACCTACAACGACACTTAAGTTGTTTTAGGTGGTGGGCATAAAGTTCCCCATAAAGTGGCACTTCCTGCAGAGTCTGCAGCAGCAGCGATGGCGCGCATAGTATCAATTTAGTTTCTGGGGCCCCCTCGATTTGGGTTTAGGGTTTAGGGTTTAGGTTTAGGGCTAACTTCAAGCGCCTCGTTACAACAGCACGATGCCCAGCTGGACCATAGATGCGACAGGAAATCGAAGGTTGAGATTAGCCGGGTAGTTCTCTAATATAGGGTACCTTTCTAGGTCCCCAATATAGTACGGCACCCTTATAATATACAAGGGACTCTAATTTAAAGAACTACCCGAGTGTCGTCCCGATTGCGGGTTTTGGACTTATCCAACCCTAGAGCCCTTAACCGAAACCCTTCGAACACGTGACTTTAGGCTTCAGGGTGGCTACCCAGAGGCTCCATTATAGTTCCTTCTTCTGGTTTATATTTGGGTAGTTCTTTAACATAGGGTTCCTCTTTAGGTCCCCAATATAGTATGGCACCCTTATAAACGGACCCTTCAAAGGAACCGTAGTTTAGAGAACTACCCATTTAGGATCCTTTAAGGTAATCCCCAACTGGAGCTACCATGGAGCCTGTACAAGTACTTGATATTCATATACTCTCACCCTTCAAAGGAACCGTAGTTTAGAGAACTACCCATTTAGGATCCTTTAAGGTAATCCCCAACTGGAGCTACATATTCATATACTCTCCCAAATAGTAACCTACATAACTACTATCCGAAACCTAAGTACCTAATCATTGGGTCCTTTGGACCCTTAGAGCTATGGCTAGCACCCTCAAGTGACAAACCCTAAAACCTAAACCCTAAACCCTAAACCCTAAACCCCTTAAGTCACAAAGCCCTTTCCATAGACGCCGAGGTTCTCCTGGCCTTGTCCGGCTTGCTTGGCGCAGTGCAGGCTCTTGCAAAGTATGCCCGCACAGAGAATAATATTGGGCCTAAATACTTACTGATAGTATTTTTTTTGAGGGGGGGGGGTCCTTACTGTCCTTACTATAGTTATAGTATAATTACAGTATACCCCAAACCCCTATTCTAGTTATTCAGGCCCCTACATTAACCGCACTGTCCCCGTCGAGGCGTGTGCTAACCCAAAGTCGCATGGGTAGTTCTCCAAATTAGGGTCCCCAATATAGCATGGCACCCTTATAAAAAGGACCCCCCAAAAGGGACCCTTATTAAGAGAACTACCCACATGGAGACGTTCCCTTTCTTTGAGAGCATCGAAAACACAAGGGGCCGCTAATGATGTAATCCCTAAACCCTAAACCCTAAACCCTAAACCCTAAACCCTAAACCCTAATGTAGGGGCCTGAATAATTCGATCAGTGTTTTGGGGGCTCCTTTATCGTATATCTAGAATCAGGAACCCTAGGGTTTAGGGTCTAGGGTTTAGGGTGTAGGGTTTAGGGTTTAGGGTTTAGGGTTTAGGGTTTAGGGTTTAGGGTTCTGTTAATTATTGAGGCTTCCATAGTAATAGAGACCCTGCATGAAGCGCCGAAGAGCTTTTCAAGGGGCACCCGAGCTTGTAGAGGCCCCGAGGTAGCTTCCGGGACCCGAAACCCTACTTGGAGGGTCGGGAGACTTGGTAAGTAGGTAATAAGTAGACTTATAAGTACCCTAAAAGGGACCCTAATCGGGGTTATCGTACTTATAAGTCTATAAAATAACTATTTACTAAGTCCCCCGACCCTCCAAGGTAAACCCCAAACCCCTCCAGGCCAATTTCCTGGGCCCGGTCACTGTGCCTTTCCTGGTTTGGCATGAGGCCCGAGCGAGGGGAAGGGTTGAAAACTTACGACTGCAGTGCTCTAAAAATGCTGAAGCATAATTAGAGAGCTTGTGTCTCCGACGGCGATACAGATATGTATGGATGAGCAGAGATAGACATAGAGATACAGATATATATATATATATATATATGTGTAGGTCTAGATCTATAGATATATTGTACGTTCTTCGCTGATTCACTTCACCGGTGCTTGTAGCTTCGGATTTCGACCAGGAGCTCTCGGATCAAAGGGGACCCTTTCGGGCGGGTTCAGGGATGTTTCGGGCTTCGGGTTTCGGGTTTAGGCTTTCGGGTTTATAGGTTTAGGGATTAGAGTTTAAGGATTACGGTTTAGGGTTTCGGGTTTAGGCTTTCGGGTTTATGGGGTTTAGGGTGTCGGTCGTGAATTTTAGGGGTTACCTGCGATGCATGTGCTTTCTGTGGATCTCTGTGGTGGAAAGTTATGACACGGAAGGCGGCGGGGTTTTTGCGGTTGATGATGTCGGTAATCCTGTAGACCCGAAGCTTCACTGCGGTTGTTTAGGGTCTAGGGTTTAGGGTTTAGGGTTTATCATTAGGGTTTAGGGTTTAGGGTTTATGATCCTGCATTACCTTGTAAGGACCCTAAACGAAGGGAGGTATGGTGTATTCCTCAAGTTGTTGGGTATCGCAGGATGTATACCAGCAACAGTAGCACAATGCATCCCTTTGCAATCCCCCTACACTTAAGAGACCTCCAAATCCCCTTCTAGTTAATTAACGCTCCTACCTTGGCCCTAGTAAAGAACCTACCTTTGAAGGACGAATCTGGGAGTCTCCGAAAAAGGGGGGTACCTTATTTTGGGACCCTTATGATAAGGATCCTACTATTTAGGATGCTATGTTAGGGTCCCCTATTTTCGGAAACCCCTATCTAGGAAGTTCCGGTACATGGGTAGTTATCCAAGCTAGGGTCGGGTTTTAGGTCCCCCCAATTGTACCGCACCCTTAGAAACGGGGCTTGAAAAGTGGTGCTGATTTAGAGACCTATTATAGGGGGCCTTAATAATTAGAATAGGGTTTGGGGTAGAATAGATTATAGTCATGATAAGGAGCTCTCAAAACCCTAAACCCTAAACCCTAAGCCCTAAACCCTAAACCTCAAACCCTAAACCCTAAACCCTAAGCCCTAAACCCTAAACCCTAATCATTAAGGCCCCTGCATTACCCATCATAAACCAACCCAGGGCCGATCTCGATCTGGGGCCGCAACTCGCTCGTATCGGTTTAGGGTTTTGGGTTTAGGGTTTAGGGGTTTTAGGGTTTAGGGTTTAGGGTTTAGGGAGTGGAGTCTGCGCCCTGAACACCTCATGTTCATACAGCTATTGAATCTGCTAGTACGGATAATAATGGTAGATAATAATCGTAATCCTGGTAATCGTCTTTTTAAAACAGTATTCACAGCAATAATCTGAATAATAGTAAGCATGTTAGTAGCCGTAATAACCGCAGCAACAGCAGTGATCATCGTATTCGAAATAGTGGAAGTTTAGCAGTCTTATTAATCAAACCTCTAGAGCTTAAGCCCTCTGAATCCTAAACCCTAAACCCTCAAGCCTAAACCAGTATAAGGCCTAAACCCTGAACCCTAAAGCCCTCTGAATTCTGAGATCCTTGATCTTCACCATTGCGGGGAGCCCTAAACCCCTAAACCCCTAAACCCTAAACCCTAAACCCTAAACCCTAAACCCTAAACCCTAAACCCTAAACCCCTAAACCCTAAACCCTAAGCCATTGCGGGGAGGCCACGTGGCTCCTGGCCGCTTGGGCGCACCTGGCCACATCGCTGAAGGATCCAGGCCAGGAGTCGGTGTTACTATACGGTTTAGGGTTTAGGGTTTAGGGGTTTAGGGTTTAGGGTTTAGGGTTTAGGGTTTAGGGTTTAGGGTTTAGGGTTTAGGGGTTTAGGGTTTAGGGGAACAGGGGCCTTAACTTTTTATGTAGGGGCCTTATGACTTAGAATAGGGTTCCTTTAAAGGGGATCCCTTAACAGGGTTCTATCAGGGATCTATGATAGGGTTATATATAAGGGGCCTTAACGATTAGAATAGGGTTTTGGGGGTTCCTTATTATAAGTATAGTATAATATACCCCCAAGCCCCCCTATTTTATTAAGGCCCCTATATTACCTAGACCTTGTAAAATCCCATAAACTCCCTTAACTAAGGTGTGTATGTACATATATATATATATACTTTAATGAGTCTTATCAGGGGTCCTACTATAATATAGTCGAGCCATATTCCTGTATTCAGGGCTTCTGGAAGGTCGGGTTACTGCAATCCTGACGGGCCATGTGCTGAGAAGCAATATGCCTTCGCGCAGGGGGAACTAGACAAGACATAGTTCAGCATATACTCTGCACTATAGGTACAAGGACCCGTTAGGCAAGGGTTACATGTCGGGTGAAGGGTCTAGCGCAAGCCCGGGATTATGGTATGTAACGTCTTTGTGAAGGGTCTATGGTATCACGCGGCTTGCGCCTAGTACTCAACAGGTTTAGGGTATTCAGACTAGGGCGCCCAACACCCCAAGCTGTTTAGTGGTGGATTTGCGGGTTTAGGCTTGAGGGTTTAGGGTTTAGGGTTTAGGGTTTAGGGTTTTAAGGGTTTAGGGTTTAGAGTTTAGGGTTTAGGGTTTAGGGTTTTAAGGGTTTAGGGTTTAGGGATTCTTAGCCGCAGCTAGCATTCAGCATGCTCGGGTCCCTTGCATGGCGGAAGACCTGGGATTGGGGGCGTTCGCCCTATTATATGAAGCAGGGTTTAGGGTTTAGGGTTTAGGGTCTAGTAGATGTTAGAGTACAGGGCAAAAAAATTGGGCTGCAAGGGAGTGTATGTTTGTGGTCTTTTCTTTCGGAGGTTTGCCAAAAAAAGGCGAATGTAGGGGCATTAATAATTAGAATAGGGTTTTGGGGGTTCCTCATTATAATTATCGTACAACGGGCCCCAAAACCCCATTCTCAAAGTTAAGGCCCTTACATTAGACTAGAATTGAAACTTGACTTCATGATGAGCAGGGCTCAGAGAAAGTCTGGTAGATTCGGCTTTCGGATAACCTGATTTTTCTGACCGCGGATTTTGTTTCTGTCGGCAACCGCGTCTGCTTCAGCCCTGTGTAGGGGGGTTTGCAGTTACACCTTCCAGCTTAGACCCTAAACCCTAATCCCCTAAACCCTGAACCCCCAAGCCCTAAACCCTAATCCCCTGAACCCTAAACCCTAAACGCTAAACCCCGAAGCCCTAAACCCCTAAACCAAAAAATAAAACTAATCCCCTAAACCCTAAACCCCTAAGCCCCGAAGTCCTAAACCCCTAAACCAAAAAGTAAAACTAATCCCCTAAACCCTAAACACCTAGACCTCCCGATTTCCTAAACCCCTAAACCCCGAAGTCCTAAACCCCTAAACCCCGAAGCCCTAAAAGCCCCTAAACCCCGAAGGCCTAAACCCCTAAACCCCGAAGTCCTAAACCCCTAAACCCTAAACCCTAAACCCTAAACCCTAAACCCTAAACCCTAAACCCTAAACCCTAAACCCAAAAAGCCCCTAAACCCCCAAGGCCTACGCCCCGAAGCCCTATCTGCCGGAGGTGCCATGCCGCGGGGCTCTGCTGAGGCCCTGGCGCCGAAGGCAGTCATTCGCAGAGCATACGTGCCCTTGTGTAATATAATATAATGTGTATATATATATACATACATACATACATACATACATACATCTATATATATATATATATATATTCATATATATGAATATATATTCATATATATATATATATATGTATATTTCGTAAATAGCGTATATGGTGTGTATATGTATATACATGTGTATAACATACAACCCTGCTTGTAAGGGCCCATGTACCCATGCCGTACATACTTTGGCTTTAAAGTAGTCCCTATAAAGGTACTTTGGGGCCCAAAGTATGAATAATTTGGGTACATGGATTCGGAGGGCTTTTTGGAACCCTGGGTCTACAACCCTGAATATTTGGATCCTGTATAAGGGCTCATCAAAATACTTCTAGGGTTATGGGTAGTTTATTATAGTATACACACCTGTATTGGCACATAGTTTCTATTCCAGGTTCTGGATTTTGCGGGTGAGGGTCAGCCACGTCTGTCGATCCCTTACAAAGGAACCCTGAAAAATGCTGACTTTGTCGGACGAATGTCTCGTTCAATATAAAACAGTAGAATGTAATCTAAGATAAGATCAGAGAGTTTAATATATCGCAATTAATTTAATTTGTTATGATATGATATGGCATGACAATATGCATTATAATGCAATGTATTATATTGTAATACAATATAATATTATATTACATTAGTCTATATCTACGGGACACATGAAATCAAGGGTTCCCAGGCCTGTTTGGAAGACGGGTTCCCCGGCAAGAAAGCAGGGAGGGACTTTGACAGCCCGGTTGCCCACGGTTTAGGGTTTAGGGTTTAGGGTTTCAAAGTTCAAAAAGGATTCTCAAAAAACGTCCTCACACGACAAGCCAACGGGATCTACAAGATGGTTTCAGGTATCTTTCGGAATTCAGGGTCATGGGCGAATGCCATCCAATACCGATACACCTTAAACTCCCAACCAACTCTATGAACCCTGAACCCCCAGCGACCCCAACCCGAAACCCCAAAGCATGAACTGCTGCGCCCCTTGGAGTCAGGATGTGGAGGGCGCGCCGGAGGTGCGATGGTGCAAGCATTGCCAGGCCCAGATCGGCCCCAGAACCCTTTTCAAAAGCCGTTGTTACAGGGTTTAGGGTTTGGGGGAAAGCCCTTGTTACAAGGTTTAGGGTTTAGGGGTTTAGGGTTTAGGGTTCAGCTGGGTTCTGGAAGTAGGGTCTGTTTGACAAGCTACGAAACCTCTCCTTCGTTGCTGCTCTTGGAAACCAGCAACGGCTCGCTGCAAAGATCTGTTCTAGCTTTGAAGATTTCTCGGCCTCAGTTGGTGAAGACCTATCGCGTGCACCATTGCTCTACGTGCCAGCGGTGCATCAAGAAGATGGATCACCATTGCACCTGTTCTGAACTGTATAACGCTTACAAGTCAGAGTGCATATTGAATTGACCCCAAGAACGCCCTGACCCCGAAACTTTGCCTACGCAAGACGGGCTTCGCAGTGCAGGCGACGAACAAGGCCCTTAAAATGTAAAATGCAAAAAACTAAGCTGCCAAACCCTGGGATATTGTGAGGGTGGTGGCCAAGAGCCAAAGGCCAGGTCTTGCAGAAAGCGCAGCCCGAGCTCCCCGTAGAACCTTGCTCTTTCAGATCTTTAAGACTAAGGCTGCACCGATACCTAAAGGCCCAGCTCCAAAGACAACATTAGGCATCAATACTTAAGTCCACTTCAGGATAATCCAGAAGTGCGTGTAAAAAACCTCCCGGAGTTTGGGCCTGGCTACTCGGGGCACGAAGCTTGCGGCCTTCGATGCCTTTATTACACTACTTTGCCCCAAAACCAAACCTAAACCAAAGACGACAGGGCCTGAGCACTAAAGATCCTACCCTGTCTAAACCCTAAACCCTAAACCCTAAACCCTAAACCCTAAACCCTAAACCCTAAAGCCTAAAGCCTAAAGCCTAAAGCCTAAAGCCTAAACGGGAGGGTCCAGGTTTTCGGTGAAGATGCACCACGAATTCCTTGCTGTTAGGGTTTAGGGGCTTTGGGTTTAGGGTTTAGGGTTTAGGGTTTAGGGTTTAGGCGAGTAAGGCTTCCATGGATATCAACGCATACCGTTCTCTGCTACAAATGCAGAGAGGTCCAACCGACAAGTCCACGATCCCAAGCCTCAGTATGCACCCTATCAGGCCCCTTGGACCCTTAAGGAAGCCGTCTAAAAAGCAACAGTCTTGAGTCCTAAACCCCAAGCCTATCTAGCCTTTTCAACCGATCCAAGCCGAGAGCTTCGTTCTGTGATGCCAAGGACCACGAGAACCAACCAACAAAAGGCATAACTGCCTGTCTGCCTGCCTATCTGTCTATCTATCTATCTATCTATCTATCTATCTATCTGTCCATCTATCTGTCTATCTACCTATCT
>CAJNDV010035159.1:0-16493 GCA_905221635.1 Symbiodinium sp. CCMP2456
ATGGCAGCTTCGCGATCTTCTCCCTGGACCGCTGGACAGTCTATCTCTCCTGCTGAATTCCCCTCTACCTGGCTCGACTGCCAACAACCATCATCAGGACCGATGTCGCGGACGTCAGTCCGTGATGTGCTTCTGCCGTCACGAACTGAAGTCTGGGCTTCGACAGAAGCCCCCAGTGTGAGTTGCAGCTCTTCCTGCTTATCGCCAGACTCTGTTAAACCTGAATCGCAGGCTTCCACAGGGCCATCGCCAAGTACATGCACTTCAGCATGTGGGACACAAGCCTGCGCGGGTTCAGAATCCATGCTGGAATCTCTGGACAAAGCTCCGCCGTCGAAGCCGTGCATCTCTAAATCGCCATGCGCCAAGTCTACTGCCGCGTTTCCGAGTGCGCGATGTGGGACTCCCGTGCAGTCAGAATTCGTCTCCGAAGCTCCTTCACGCAACTCCATCTCCTGGATGGACCCACGGAAAGAGCCCCGGTCGCAGTCCAGCATCTTCTCTTCACAGGGCTCCTCGTGAGATACAGGAGAGTCGTCTTCCAAGCTCATGCAGAACTCGAGGTGGGTCTGGCACTGCAGCTCTGCACCCCCGCGGCTCGGCCTTGGTGGCACAAACATCAAAGCACAAGACCTCGGGGCCTGGTTTTTGTTAGACGTGCCGAGTCTCTCCAGCGGCTCGAGGTCGCCTTCCGTGAAGGCAAGGGATGTCTTGACCATCTCCGTCTCAGGTTTCACGGGCATGGTGGGAGAACCTTGCGCAGCAAACGACTCAGCTAGCCCACTTGCAAGTCTTATTGCAAGCCGGAGGCCTTCGCATGCCTCGACGCCACGGCACAGAGGAGCCTCCGCTGCCTGGCCAAGCTTTTTTTTTCCCACCCGCCCAGCTGACAAAGCTTTTTCAGGGAGGAGGGAGCTAGAAGCATGCAGCTTTGGCTTAGGCTTAGGCATCGGAGCCCAGAAACAGAGGACACAAGAACCGTCGGCTAGGGCATTGCCGTGTGTGCTTTTTTGAATGACGAGACCAAACACATCCAGACCATCGAACTCCTCGTCCGCGCCTCCAGTGTCTGTGAGCAAGAAACCACCTATGTTTTCACGACAAGGGCAACTCTCTGAAGGAACATCGCTCCAACTGCACGTTCGCAAACAATTTGGGTTGCCGAAAACCCCTTGGCTGTGGAGGCTGTGGAGGTCAGGCCAAGGCACCGGCTCCGCAAACTTCTCGCTACTAGCCGGAAGCACCAGCGGTGTCCGACGCAAAGGCGTCAGTGGATCGGGAGCTCCGTCGCACTCGCCATCCTCGCCCGCCACTTGGTCCTGCAGGGGGGGGAGCGGATGCTTAACAAGAGCAGAGGTGCAGAGCTCCCGAGCTCCTGTGTCCAGTCGGTCTCAGAGACACACATACGTGGCATCATTGTGCTTTAGCGGAATCCCCAAGTGCATGCTGGATCGATGCGACTAAACACAATGCGATGCGACTTAACCCGTTGACCCAGTAGGCCTATATCCCTATTTCACGTTTGATGTGTATCAGAGCACACATCCATGTGGGAGCAGAATGCGTGAGACCCTCTTCAGGTAACAATATAGACCCACACCTGCCTATCAGCGACATGGTGATATCTGGTGATACTCCTACAGAGCTCGCGCCTCAGCAATCGGCACCGACTGCTCGTTTTCTGACTGCGCCAGAGGCGAGCCCGCCTCTGCCGCCTTTGGCAAAGCATCGTTTACCCCAGCAGCTCTTTCGCTCGAGCGGGCCAACGCTGCATAAGCTTCGGCCAGTGCGTGTTTTTCTTCCATGCTGTCGGTGATGTCCGTCAGCTGCAGTGTGTCGTCTATCGTGTCGTAAACACAGGTGCCCCCGTTCGCAAGGTCGCATCCGTTTTCGATGCAGTTTTGCACTCCATGTGCCACGACGAACATGCACGCATTGACAGCGATCTCGGCGACAGATCCTGATCTCGAGTGCCTGTTGCTTATGCAGACTTCACTGGTATCGACAGAGAGGGGATGGTCCTGGCCGTGATGAGGTGTGTCATCAACTTTGATCGACTGGCAAAGGTCTGAGAGAAGTTCATGTAGAGAATGAGAAACAAAAGGTTGCAAGTCTTCAGAGACTCGCGCTTCTTGGACGGTCGTTCGCACCTCGCAGACTTCGTCGTATGCAGTTCTGCTACTGCCCTGCTTGTTATCGTAATCCTTGCGGTGGCTGAGCACATCCGCTGACATTGCGGCATCTTTCACTGAAGTCGTCCCTGAGAGTAGGCGATCCTGAAAAAGCTGTTGTCTTGAAAGCTTCTTGTCTTCTGATCCACCGCGGCGCTTCGGGGCAACCTGCATCCGGGCAGCATCACGCAGCACCCGATGACAGCAATGATAATCCAACCCTGTGCGAGTATCTTTGCATCGATTTGGATCGCCTTCATCTCCGCAATGAAGCTTGGCATTGACCTCATGTCAGCTGCCGTCTGCGAGCTAACAATCTGCAAGCCGTCCACATGGCTTAAATCCTGCCAGAGAGCAGCGGTCTATAGATTTGCCGAGCTCTGGCGGGTGACTCTGCGATCCGGCGTGCCTCGGCCAAGACGGCACAGGCCCACACCCTGATCCCTTAGCTGGGAACACGGCAAGGACCACCCTTTCCTCACGCAAGACCTTTGCTGCCATTCCGCCGCAACCGGCCTGGCAAAATGGACTGGTGAGCTTCACACTCCATTTAGCAGCAGATCCCGGCCGGCAAACTACTGGCTCGTCCGAGAACACGCTTGGCTTCCACGACCTTTGCAAAGCATGACGGCAAATGAAAAAACTTAGAGTACCGCTGGCCCAAGTCGAGAGCATGCTTCCGCAGCTCCTGGAGCATGGAATTCCGCGGCATTCGCACACACCCACAGCAAGTTGCAGGAAGCGCGCTACCGGCTATGACGCGGACCGCCACGGCATGCTCACAAACAAGACGCCCCTTAGGTCTACCTCCGAAAGAACTGCTATGTTCGTGCAGCCTGTGCCGACAAGTCAAACTGGATTGTCCATGGCTCCCTGCGAAATCTCCCCGACAACCTATCCTGGTTGTCCCGAGCAATGCTGGCATTTAGACCGCGCGCCATGCAAAGCCATTCCTGGGCCTCAGCAAAGGCTCAGAGACAAAACAACCCAAAGCAAAAGTCGAGCCGAAATCAGATTCAGGTACACCAACGGCTCTGCGCACTGCTTGTGTGACCTGCACATCCAGCTTCCGATGAGCCATCCATGTGGCCCACGCTACATTGATGACACGTGCTCTGCTAAGCATGCACTTCAGCCAAAATTTGCCACGGCAATGGCCTCGTCATAGACCTTCTTGGGGACTGGGCAGAGCAGAGTTGCGGGCGGAGGATTTGCACCAAACCTGCCCTGCGCTCCACAAGAAGTGCTTTTTTTCGAATTCGCTGCGACGCTGTCTGTACAGCTCGGGAGACAAGGCGTTCATGCAAAAAACTTCTGGAGCAAATGCCTCGTCGCGTACAGAATTAGGGCCAACCTTCGCCACGAGCAAGGGGTCATCTCTTGCGTGGCCTGCAGGGGACAAGGAACCGGGCTACCAAATTGTCATGCAAACCTTTAGGCTCCCAGCGCAGGGCATCCGGGAGAAGTTGCCTATCACGGCCGGAATGTGGTCAATGATGGGATGCTGGAGACTTTGCAGAGATGTGTTGAACCTCCATCTCTTGCAAACGTTGGCGGATTGCACCACTGGCGACCTTGATACAGTAAAGTGGTACGGCAATGGGTGCATTGAACCCTTCCCTAATAAAACGCAACATCGTGTAAGTCTCGCATCAGGGCGGCGCAAACTTCCCATCCATGTTGAAAGTTCGATGCTGGTTTGCAGGGGATGGCGACACAGCCTTCACAGAATGCCCACTTGGTCAGCGGATGTTAGCGGTCACCTGTCTTCGCTCTCGCGCCTTGTCGTCGCGCGAGGCTGCCACACCACTGCCCCCTCGAAGCTCTTTGGCTTGACCAGCAGCTTCCGCCCTCGCCGCTCTGCACGCCAACTTCCGGCGGTACTTGGCATCCGCCTTTGCCGATGCATCATGTTGCATCCACACGAAGGACGAAGGCTTCCAGAGTGCAGCCTCGGCCCGAGTACTTTCCAAAAAAGCGGCTGCCACAGCAGCTGGCCTCAGATCACGAGGCGAAGGGCCGGTTATAAGGGCCGGTACCGCACTTCCAGACAGGTTCCAGAGATTTTGAGAGGCCCAGGACCGCGCATGTCCAGCTGCAGTGTCGGGAGCGGTGCCAAGTGAGAAACCTCACGATGGGACAAAGATCAGAAGCCAAAAGCCCCGGAAACCAGCAACATTCGGGTGTGCTGCGGGCTTCACGTCCAGTGGTGCCTTGCTTCGCCGACATTTTGCGGGAGTGTATCAGAATCAGTATACTGAGCGAGTACTGCATACGGAATGGTGCTGAGGCCTCTGCTGGACTGACCGTAGCTGCCCCGTGCCAAGACTCCAAACAATGTGCCTGCGTTGCCGTGGGCACGCATTACGCCATAGTGCTTGACACTTGCTCACATACAAACGACACAAAGAGACAAACGCAGACAAAAAGACACAAAGAGACATTCACAAGCGGCACAAACGAGTTCTTCCGCTTGATCTTGAATTCTGGCCTCGGCTTGCTTCCGGGGCTTCGAAGTCAAAGAACTTTCTGGCACCTGCTCGGCTTTCAAAACAACTTCGTACTGCAGGGTTCTCGCTTTCAACTCCAGTCTTTATCACAATTCTCTCCCACCTCCACTTCAACAATCTGCGGTCTGGATGGGCCCCATGTTGAGCAGCCTCGCTGGTCCTAGGCGGTTGGGACCGGCTTGCACTTCAGGTCCAGGTGCAGCTGCGAGATTCACCGAGACGTGAACAGAACATCCCAGCGCGCAGGAGGCATGCCCCATGTCAGCTCTTCTATGGCTGCCTCTCGGCTTATTACCCAGCACGTGCTGTTGACTCGGGCGACAAGGTGCCCTCCGCAGCTTCTGGATTCTCCCACAGTCGGGATCACAGAGCCAAAGGCTCGCAATTAAAACCAAGTTAACTCTTGTCCCTCAGATCCAATGCCCCTCGAACATGCCTAATCGTGCATGTCTTGAGATCAAAACAGGGAGGGTAGACGGAGGGCGTGGCAGAACACACAGCTGACTCCGCGACCCTCTGGCAGCACATGCGGACATGCCCTCCATGTTGCAAAACATCCTTTTGTGGTGCCCACTGCCCATGCCTTCTCGTCTCGGTGAAACAAGGGAATGCCCTGTGCAGTCACGCAGTGTCAGGCGGACCACGCGCGATTTTCCCAAGCATCATCTTTTACATGCTGAATCCATTGGAAAATTCTGGTGGCCAGGACCTTCTTGTCATCCGGGTGCTTGTCTGGATGCCATCGCGCACATAATCTTCGAAACAGTTTGGTCTGTTCAGCCTCATCCAGCTTGTGGGAATCTCGCAATTCGACTTTTAACTCGGTGATGATGTTTTTCATCTCTTCGTCCATCTGTGCTTCTTCCGCCCACTCGAAGAAGGTAAAATCCTCCTGACGGTCAGTAGGCTTCTCATCTGGGAAAGTTCTCTGCTGGTCACCCTTGTCTTGGTGAGCTCGAACATCGAAAGGATTTGTGCGAGGCACTCGCTTGCATCGTTTGTGGGACAGAGCCCCAGCTGTGCTTAAGAGTGATTGCAGGACTTCGCGATGATACAGGCGGGCTTGGTCCAATGCAGTATAACAAGGGCGCAAGCATTCCCCGCCAATGCCTTTGGGATTCCATTCATGGCAAACTACATTGACATTACTCCTGCCATCCTTTACGAACTCCAGTAGCACTTCCACGACCGACTGCCATCCTGCTTGCACTGCGGCTATCAGTGCCGTGCGCTCCTCTGCATAGCCGCACGGGTTGCGGGTGAAAATGCCCAACTTCCCACTGCCAATGCAACCAAACTCTGCAACTATTGTGTCTAAGTGGCATCCACAGTTGTTGACCAGATGAAGTACTTCAGACACTTGGCCGTTTTTGGCAGCGTCAACAAGTCGACGTCCTAGGTCTTCTTCTGGAGGTTTGCCCTCGCACTCGTAAGTTTGCCATGCACGCAGTGTATAATAATCATATTCATACATCGTCCGTTCCATGTGACTCGGCATGCCGAAGCTATGCTTCTTGACCAGCAATTGGTTCTCACGATCTAACAGGTCGGCCAAGTGCTTTGCAATTGGAAAGTCATGAAAATGGTGCTGCACAAAATGTCTCACCGATCGGCGGACCAGGATGCGTTCACCAGAATCCTCGTCCCCAAGTTCTCCCACATTTGCGGAACAAGCATAAATTTGCCATGTGCTTACAAAAGAATAGAACAGGTTGGCACAGATATCCTCACGCGACCGCATTGATTTGGCGCGTGCAAGACCAGAGCATGGCAAACCAGTGGTGTCCCGCCGACGTGCCACCAGCATGCGCGTCTCCATGTAATGCCCCGGTGCCCCTGTGCGACGGCATTTGATGGGTCTGCTGCACAGGCTCTCTTCGGTCCGGGCGATGCCATTGGTTTGGTAGATCACGGGGGTTCGATCATCCAAGAAGCCAAAGGAACCATCGCCGTCCAAGCCAGCTCCATCCATGTCATCCGCCGGTCCCAGCTTCAGGCAGGGATTCAACTCACACTTACCCTCCGGGGTTGACAAATATCTGTTAAACTTTCCATGGGTGGATTGCAGCACGAACTGTGCAACATAGAGCTCATTCTCGTGCCTTCGCAAGGGCCGTGCGTTTCTCAATGTGCTAACGGTTGGAACTGCGAGGACCAGCTGCAATCTGCCTAAATCGGTGATGGCTTCATGCAGAGTCGGACCAGTGGGTGACAGGACATCCGCGGCATCGCAAGATGAGACCACCTTCTTGGGACCAGACGATGTTGGAAACAAAGCGGTTGGAATACTATACGGCTCCTGTGCTGGTTTCGCAGCAACGGCCTCTGAAGGTTGGTCGCGGTCGGTCACCATGTACCCCGCCACGCACTCCGACATATTGCAGACAGTGGCAAACCAGTCGACATGGCTCAGAACAACTCACGAAGTTTCGCGAATACACCAACATAAGTGCAATAGCTTAGGTCCCGCGCTGCCCAAATAGTACGCCAAACGGACATCTACTAGCATGCTCTGGTAACCTGAAATTGAACGCCACGAAATCCGCTGGGCACACAGGAGGGCTTTGCAGTTCTCGATGCGAAGTCTAGGAAGCTTGGACCAGTTTCGAAGTCGCACAGCTACGTCCCTGGATAGCACATGCATGCGTGCCTACCGCCAGATGCTTCAGACCTTATACTCGCAAGGTCTCTGTGCGTCAAAGGCTGCCACATCCGCACGAACCTTTTTGCGCGGATGACTCCGGCTTAAGTGGGTGATAAGCGCAGTGGCATTGCAAACAAGGTGGCTTCGCCATGCTGGCTCGCAAGGAGCACAAGAAGGCCACACACAAAACTTCCCAAGAACTATTGCCAGATGAAACCATCAAACATCTCACTGCACGCAGCCGCAGACATTACTGGATGCGCTCATGCGCTTACATCAGCTCGCCCCAGCACTCGTCTTTGGTGCCCAGTTTGGGTCGGCCTTCGGCGAGGCTACATGTCGGAAGACGGATGTCGGGAGACGGTCCAGATGCCGAAAAGTGAGCGTGTCTGTCGCTAGCCGGCACAAATACTCGTGCGTGCTGCAAAGCTGAACTGCAGGCCCCAATGCCGGTGAGCACATGCCGGCCCCATTGTTGAACCTGCTCAACTTCGACGTGGCAGCATCAGCAAGGTAGCCAACAGCCATTTTGCACTCGAGCCTTCGCGCTGGAGTGATGGGTAGTCATCATCATCTTCACAAGGCCCTCGCCTGCTTGCGACTCTTGCGAAAGGAAAAGTGGAACATGACAGCCACGACTCAGCTGGAGCACCTCCTCCGTCCTTTATCTCAGAAACCTGGACTTCGAAAGGCTGGGAAGCGAACCCTGTCGACCCAGGCTGAAAGGAGAGAACTGGGCCGTCGACACATCTAGTCTTGTCCAAATACTTGGCAAGTGCCTGCTGGGCCACATTCGAACCGAAGCGCGCATCGCTCTTTGCTCGCAGCGAGGCCCTGCGGCCTCTAAAGCGGCGATCTGCAACTCGGCGTCCATGCCGTGCTGAGACATGGCCTCATTTCAAATTGAAGCGAAGCGACGCGAAGACCCATGCTATGACAAGGCTCCGCTCTCTCCGTCGGCTTCGGCTTCGGACCGTCTTTGTCAAGTCGATGGCACGCCTGCGAGGTGAGATGCGAATGGAACCACACAGTTGCGGGATATTCATGGCACAGGTGCCTGTGGGAATAGCGGGCTCTTTCTTGCACATCCTGTGGCCACTGCACCCCGCTGCCGAGCGCCCGCACACCCTGAAAGGTCCATGCTGTGCCCACAACGCTCACGAGATTTGCGAATTTGTCGTTGCTGCTGGCCTTTGTTTGTATTAGCGCATCTTGACCGTGGTGGCGCATGGCCTCTTCCACCCGCCTCAGAAACAAAAACTGTCATTGCTGCTTCATTACAATTATTATCAAGACGCGGTCCTCAACCTGGGACCGTCGGGACTTCGGGGCATGCAAACTGCGACGCAGGTATGTGTTCCCAGGGCAGGTTCAGGCCACAGCGGAAAGCGGGATAGGCGGAATGGAAGCTGTTCCATCGACAATGCCATACTTGAAGGCACTTGCCCTTCGAAAGCCTCCGCGCCCGGGCCCCCAAGAAGTCCAGAGTTTGCATCGGGAACGCGATCGGCGGAATACAAGTATCAAGAATTCACACCGCAACATCGGAATTTCCAGCGAAGACATGACCGAGGTCAATGAAAGCTAGCGAGCAAACACATCCAGCAGAACAGAATCAGGAGGGAGGATTGATGCAAGCGTGAACCTTGATGCGATTCGTGCCATTGTCATGCAGGCGCAGCGAGCAGTAAGGACAGAAGGAGGGGGAGGCACCATATTCCGGTGAGCAACGCGGAATCAAATAGTGGGAGGCTGGATGCGACCAATGATGCGAACCTACCATGGCCATGCAAGTGCTGTGAGCACCACAGAATCAGAAGGAGGAAGCCTCAAGCAGCACAGTGCCGGGTGTGCCTGACAAAACGAGGCAAAGCATGGAGAAAGACGAGGGAGGCTTGATGCAACCATGAAGCATGCCGTGATTCGCACCATACCATCCAAGCGTGGTGAGGGATGCTCAGGAGCATGACGGTAAGGATGCCACGAATGATTTTGTCGAACCGCTACCGGGCAAGTGCCGTAAGCACTGTGCAAGAACAGGGAGGTTTGATGCACCCATCATGTCAAGCATTATGATATCCTTACCGTGACCTGGCAACTGTAGAGAGCATTGCAGCAAAATTCAGAGGCCTGCTGCAGCAACCAGGCATCAGGTTCTTACCATTACCAGGCAAATGCAATCAATTATGATGACCTTACAAGTGTGGTGAGGGCACTCCAGAAAGGGAAAAGAGGTTCGATGCAACCGCCAGACATACGGTTGTGCCTGCGAAAACTCTCCCTGGATAATACCTTACCCCCCTATGCACAGACAAGCCTCACGTAGAGCACGCGGCACAACACTTCCCCGCGAACCGGAAGACGTTTTGATTTGTCACTCCTCCCCTTCCGCCCAATATTGCGGTTCCAATTTTTGCCTCCTACATGGCTGAGCGAGTCGCGAAGTAGGGTACAAGCTGTTGACCTGTAAATTCAGCCTCTTTTGGCCACATGCAAGCCTCATCATCTTCAACGAAGCACTCAAGGTATGCTGGAGCTCAAGCTCCCGCACCAAACCAGCAAACAGGTTCATGTTGACCAAATTCGATTAACGCCAGCAAAATGCCGTTTGCGTAGTCATGCATCGGATGCATTCAATTACCAATTACAAATTATGAATTTGAAAAGCAAAGTCATCAGGCTTGAGCACACTGGAACCGCAATGAAAAGTTTAATTCCCCCCTCCACGAACAACCAAGTCCGTTTCCTGCGGAAAAAAAACGGTCTAGCTCCGCCCACCCCCAAATCTTCTGGAGAGTCATCATCACAGCTGAAGCCTAGCTCCTGCTAGCTTTCGTGATCATTCACAAACGGGTAAGCAGTCAACGAGCAGTATGGATCCAGCCGTCACAGAAGAACTGCTCCGTAGTTCGGACCAGTATGTGCATGTGTCTGTGTGTACAACCAGGAAAACATCGGATGCACTGGACTTCGCCCATCTTATCTGAACTAACTCACCACGGCATGCTGCCAGCACTTGCCACCGACACAAAGAACCGGAGACGACTGGCTTAAGCCCGATAAGGAAAGCGATTCGCGGCAGGCTGAATCATCTTTGACAACAAAAGCATCTCTGCCAAGATGGCTGTCTTCCAAAGTATCGCTGAACCAGCTGATGTCTACATAGCCACGCTACAGGGGCCTTTGGTGTGGAAATGTGCGGAACAGAATATGAAAGGCAATCCTGCAGGCTTGGCCCGTCCAAACTCGGATGTGCGAGCAAGGAGCTCCATGCCCCCAACATCTGCAAACGCTCGCAGACCAGCCTGCAGCTTCGGCGATAGCCCACCCCTGTCACTCGGGCGCATGACAAGCTTCGAACCCATCTGTTGCCGACCAGACTCGACCTCACCAATTGAACAGGATCGGTTGTCCGGCACTGCCACTGCTACGGTACTGATAATGCTTGCTCATCCGCCAGACCAGACTCAGTCTCAGAACAAGCAGAGTGAAAGCAGGACTAAGGTCGACTCATCGCCTCTATCCCGGTCCTTAGCTTGCAGAAAGCTGGAGCCATTGCCCGAATTGGCTCGAATGACAGAGTTGCGGCGAACGACACTGACAACAAGACAACAAGGAAGCATAAGCCATTGGCAACTGCACCATGCTGTCCTCAATGAAGCGCGCCATGATGCTGGCAGCGGCTCGTATTGCACCTGTGCCGAACACGACACGGGCTGACCCATTCTCGCTCAGGGCTTATGGAGACCGTGTTTCTTAGCCCGTTCTCTCCTGCTTCAACAAGCGCTGCTGGCAAATCTTTCACTGTGTCGTTTGGGGACAGGATCTTGGCCTCCCAGCAGAAACAAGTCGTTCGAAAAAAGCTCTCGCCAAGCCTTTCTTGGCGCATTCTTCTGCACTGGGTCAGCGGCAAGCGCTAACCAGCCAACTCCATCTAGTGGGATCTTGCACTCCTGCTCGCTTTTTGTGAAGCCCTGCCAGGTGCGATATACGTAAGCACCACCGAAAGTTGACACAATGTTCGACCATGCGTCGTAACAAGCGCGCACAGGTGCGCCACGAACTAGCGGATGACTTCTGAAAATGGCCAGCAGTCCGATGGATGGCTAGGCCGCGAAAACTCGTGTTGCCTCTTTTGTACACCCTTTCAGCAGCCACTGGAGTCGGTGATGCATGGTGTGCCTTTACAGTTTACCGCTTTGCGAAATCTAACAGGTCTGCATCCCTGCCAGCTGGCCAGCCGAGCTGCACAACATACCGTAGCTGCCGCCCAAGACCATCGCTCTCTACTTAACTGTGAACACCTCCTCGGGCGATACTTGAAGTTGCCTTCTGGTTCGGTTGTCTCTGCCATCTTCGCAAGCCGCAGCTGTCAAATAAGTCTCATTTCAATAATGAGTCGTCCATAACGCTTCTTGCAAAAACAGACAATGCAACGGCACCAAATTCTGAAACAAAACACCTGGCCTACGATAGATCTTGCCAGAACACACTTCCTGCTGGCTAATGGCTAATCGCCGCAACATCGTGCAAGAGCCGCCGTGCCGCAGAAAACGATATAGCAATAAAGTCTAAAATAGCGCAAGCCGTAGCTCGTTGGCACCGAGCCCCAACCTCCGGAAAAAGGCAGATACCAGCTCAGATCAAGTCCCAGAGCCGCAGCCAAAAAGTGGGTTTTCATGTGGATGCGCAGTAATCCCCCCCCGCCACAGAAGTAACCTGCGAGCTACTCAAGATGGATGACTCTGATGGCCTCTGCCGCTTGCTTTGCCTCTATGACCTCGAGGGGCCAAAACAAGTTCGTCAACACGTGCTTGCATGAGTGTACAGGAACTTCGTCGGCGCACCTCGTTTGAGGAGAGTTGCGCCATCAATTGCGGCACAATTTCTTTGCTTGCGGCCTTTCTGCAACGTAACTGCTGCGTGAGATCAGTCTCATGATTCAGAATAGCTGCTCGAAGCCTCGCCACGGCAAGCTGCCAAAAACAGTCCGCATAACGCACCGGTAGAGCCAGACGGCAGCTGCACCGGCTGTTCTGGTGGTGGACCCCCACCTCGGCATTGACCAGTCCGTCGCTGAACCCTGCCTGTATGCTGAAAGCTACAACACGACCTGCATGAGTTGGATCTCTCAGGTCGTTTTTGCAAGAGGAAACCGAGATATGCATCTCCCTTGCATGGAAGCTATACTCACAAACTATTATAAATTAGTAGTGTTCCTTTGTGTTGTGATGCTCAGTTTATACAACTTCCACTGACGGCCACTGGCATCATAAACCAAAAAGACTTGGGCTTCCAGACAAGCCCTCTACATACTAGCGCGCTTTCAACCATTTCTGCAAGTCTGGGTGGTTGCGTCCCAGTACCTGAGCATGCCCAAGCGGACTGCTAGTCAAAACCAAGCCCAAACTTGGCACAGCTATCGTCCGCCTGAAGATGACGGGTTTTGTTGTTGTTCCAATGTTTTCTTGATGATGTTGCTTTGCGATGTTCTGAGGCACGAACCGTCACTGTCCGGCTTGACCTGAACGGCCGCGTGTTCTCAATTGGGTTGAACAAGGCACGAGTCTTTTGCACCTCTGCTGCGATGATCCTTGCCAGGGCCTCGCTGGCCCTGGCGCCGATCTCCTTCCCACACCAGACGTCGCAAGCACCCGTCCCACTGTTTGCAGAAATTTCATGCTGACCCGGCCAAATTGGGCCAATTGTCCATGAAATTTGAGAACCCCTGAACAATGATCCCCTTCGTGCTCGTGCTCCTGGCGAACAAACCTTACCGGGTCTTACCAACAAGCCGGAGGCGGGTGCTCGTCTGCGCTTAGCGCTTTTGTTTCACGTTCGAGATGAAACGCATCTGTGCAACCGTTACTGAATATCGTAGCGGAACCACAATGCGATACAATCATCAGTCAGGCATACCTAGCTCACATTCAAGCCATTCAAGCATGCTGAGACTGCCGGGAAAGGTCCTTCGGCTCCGCTTTGGATGCCATCGCTGACAAGAGCTGGCCCATGACCTCTGCGTGCGACTTGGTAACACACAGTAGACACGGAAACAGAAAGGGTGAAAGTGGGTGCTTGTGCGTCTGCCTGTCTCTGTCTCTCTGTCTGCCTGTCGGTCTATCAGTCTCTCAGTCTCTGAGCCTTTTCTCTCGCCAGGATTAGGATGAGGAGGGCAATCCCTCCCCATCGCGCGCATGTGCGCCCCCGACTGGTGTGGGGCGAAGTGTTAATTTGGCAACAGCGGCAGAGAGCATGTGCCTTGGGGATTGGGGTCCAGCTGCATCTGAAGGGAAAGGAAATGAAAAGACAGATGGCTCACCGACAAATTAGAAAAGGTCCCATTAGGGGACTGGAATATGTAGTTCACGGAGGCTCCAGCGGCCCGTCAGATGAATTTAGCAGAAAGAGGATCGATTACCTCGGAAGAGGAGCCTGGAACCAACCGGTTTGCGCACCATGGACGAAAAAATCTTCGGGGGTGCTTCCCCGCTGCACAGCCTCACTCACTGCTTGTAAGTCACCTGGTCCTCCGGCTCTTTTGAGACCGGGCGTTCCTGGCGGCATCTTTGGTCTAGATTCCCTGCTGCCTTTCGGCCACTCTGTGTGCTCGATAGGCAGCCTTGCTCTCAACTTTGTGTTGCTTCCATTCTTCTTCCGGCAAAATGGGCAGTCGTCAACGTGTTGGCCCCCATGCAAAGCGCAACCAAGTTGATGAAGCACCTTCCGCTCTGTGGCCGTGTGCCCCACCGGTTCATTCGGCCGGAGACTTTAGAGAGCCAACGGGGGCTGCGAGGTCGAAGGGGTCGGTGGCGGCTCCACCGGTTCAGTCGGCCTGTAATCAGAGACAGTCAGGGGAGGTTGCGAGGACGTAGTAGTCACGGTGTCCTTCTCATCAAACTCTTCGGGTTCGCTTGGTCGGAAGCAAGTCCGAGGGAGGGCTGGCTGACGATGATGAAGACGAAGCACTGCAGGTTCCACCTCGTCCTCGGTTCCAGTTTGCAAGTGCATCTCCGGCTTATGGTTGCTGTTGCTGCACTCTGCGGTCGGTCATGGTGCAAGGTCAGCTCCGGTCATCAGTGGCTGCGGACCCCCTGGTTGGGGCGCAGGGTTGCAGGCGGTACTTCAGGTTCTCTCTCTGTCTCTTTTTCTCTGTTTGCTTTGCATTGCTTTGCTAGGGGTTTAGAGTTAGGAGGAGTGACCTCCCAACCCGCGCCGAGGCGCATCCCCATCCACCATTCTGGTTGAGGGGCTCAGCTGTGCAGCGGAGTTTCCAAACGAGCACCATGTGCCCCATGTGGGGGTGCCTGCGTGCTGGCAGAGGTGCGTGCCACTATTTCCGGCAAATCTGTGTGTACTGGGGGCGGCATCAAAAACATGCCTGAAGTACCGGCCGAGAAGAGGCTTATGCTCATTGTGGGCACACCATTCTGTTGGTTAGGAGAGAGGAAACGGAGGGTGCCCCGAGTACAAATTAGTAGGTGAGAAGACAGCAACCATGTAGTGAGAGCGTCTCCACTTTTTGCGCGTGCTTCGTGTGTGGTTCACGGAAGCCGGGTCCCGGCTCTTGCAAAGGTAAACTCTTCAAAATTGTGTAGCCGCCGTCCTCGCTGGCCAGGTGCCCCTACTTCACAAGCTACTTGCGCTTGTCGAGCCTGATGCCCATCTTGATCACCTTTTGTGCTAGGCCTGACTTTGGAGCTGACTTGTCCCGCTCAACTGTCCTCGTGTTTGCTGAGGGTGCTCCATGTACTCGAGGTGGCAGTGCTGGCTCTGCAACCTTGGTGTGTCCTGGAACCCACTCCGTCTCAGGTTTGGGTGGACGGGTCCCTGGTCCGGGGCTTCTCTGTACCGCGGGTTGTGTGGGTGCCCTTTGTAGCAGGACTTTCTGGTCGTACTCCTCGATGGCCCTTCTCTGTGCTATTGCCCTGGCGCGAATAGCAAGTTCTTCTTTTGGTACTCCGCTCCGTGCTGACGAGGACGCCGAAGAGGTACTCGGTGCGGCGGGGGCGGCCCCCGCACTGACGGGGTCGACTCCCTGGAACTAGGTTTTGCGTTCCGAGCTGGACTGCATTGAACTTGGCTGCTGTTGGGTCCCTGCGGCCTTGGGTGTCTCGTCTTCCCCGAAGTCCATAATGGCCCAGAAAGCTGCATCTGACTCTTGTTCCCCAGTGTCACGAAAGATGTACTTGGCGAGCTTCGGGTGTACCGGTGGTTGCGGTTTGCCCGCTGCCTTGCGCTTCTTTCCAGGCCCCCGGGCGCCGGTAGAGGAGGTAGAGCTGCTGCTGCTGCTGTCTTCTGGAGGTAGGTCTTGCTTCTGGTCGGGTCTCGCCTTGGCCCTGGAGTGCCCCTGCTTTTTGGGTGTCGCCTTTGACTTCGAGCTGGCAGTTGCCTGGGGTCGAGTAGTAAGTCGTTTCTTAACGGTCTGCTTCGTTGTCTCCTCCTCTTTCTTCTTGGACTCCCGGCGTTGGCTCTGTGCCCCATTTTGCTTCTCGGTCTCGTGGCGTTGGCTCTGTGCCTCCTTCGGTTTCCTGGTTTTGTGTTGCAGGGTGTGCTTTACCAGGATGCCCGTGTGGGCTGCACCTGGTCTCTTTGCCGCTTCTTGTAGGAGCTTGTGAGCTGCCCCTCCACGTGCTTGGCTCTGGTAGAGTACACAAGGTGGTGCCCCGCGGTCGTGACTGTACTGTTTGCCCCCTGCTCCTCCGCCGACTCCGAGTAGGCACCTAAGGCAAATGCGCTTGCCATCCACGAAGACTGGGTCTGGCGCCTTCGCTGGCTTGCGGGGTATCGTCTCAGCATCGTCATCATCTAGTTTTGCGTCATTGTCAGCTGTAGGTGTTCTCCGCGTTCGTGGTGTCCCTGCCACTGTCACGTTCGTTACGGTCTCGGTGTCCCCCGCCCAGTCAGGTATTTCTGTTACGTCTTGTCGGGGTCGCCTTCGAGGAAGAGAGAAGCGGTCGGTCTTCGAGATCTCGTTGTTCCCCTCCGGAGCGATGTGGTACTCCCTCTGGTGGTGCATCTTCACTGGGAGGTCCGCCGTCACATGGTATGTCGCCCCCCCTACTACCCCCGAAGGAGCAGAGAAGGCAGATGACTTGAGCCAAAATGGCTACGGCTCTCTCTCTCTCTCTCTCTCTCCCTCCCCCGGGCATGAGGGTCGGTCAAGAC
>CAJNDV010035160.1:810-18581 GCA_905221635.1 Symbiodinium sp. CCMP2456
TCATTTTAGTTTGCTCTCCTTTTCTTTCCGCCGCAGAACCTTCCATAAAGCGACTTCGTGTGAAAACCCTCGCCAAGCGATTTCGTGTGGTGTCTTTTTCTTTTGGTTGGTTAATTCCGTCTTGTTTGAGTTTGCAGTCCTTGAGGCTTTCTTGAAGCCCCCTTGAAGGTGTGGCTTTCTGTTCTGTTGGTGTTGGGCCTCCCTTAAGCCCCCCTTCAAGCCCCCCCCTTCAAGCCCCCCTTCAATGTTAGATGTATTGGCTGATTGCTCATGTATTTTGTGTTGCAGTATTTCATGTTGACAGTTGACATTGACATTCTCACTTGACATGTGAACATCACATGTGAACATTGGCTCAAGACACAAGACACGCAAAACAGAGTTGCTGAGTGATTGCAGCATTGAGCCAAGCTTTGCTGTGTTGCTTGCGAGGGATTGAGATCAATATTGAAAGTCTCAGTGATTCAAGTTTTGCTACGACCATTGTATGCTGGAGTTTTTCATGGTAGCGGAGCTTCGGCTAAAGAGCTGGGGCCTGCTCATTGAAAATTTGCTTCAAAGTAGGATTGTACAAAGAACTTTGTTTTCGTGAGTTTTGAGATTGTTAGGATCTTAGTTTGACTGCTGAAGAACAGGCGAAGCGCATTACAAACCTATTGCATGGAAACCAGCTTGTACAGATTTTGAAACCAGAGGTTTACCAAATCTGATTGGACTGGGAGCTTGGTTGGATTGACAACAGTTTGTTCTCATACGCCATTGACGGTGAACCGGCATGCGGATTTTATTGCTTTGCAGACATCATGTTTGCATCAACAGCTTTTGATTGTTCAGTCATGAGTGCGAGGTACAGATTGCACATGTCAGGAGGACAGTCATTGAAGAACATGTACAGTCATTTCATGTGAGATGCTTGTGATAAGAGATTGCTTGCCAGTTGTATTCGATTGCAAAGACACTGTTGATGTTTGTGAGCTTGTGTGTAGGACGTTTTGAGCTGTCTTGTAGGAGATTGTTTTGTCTTGCGAAATTACACGCAGAGCGGAGGACGCATTGACATTGAAGTTGAGTCTGAGATCGTCATGACCTGATTGACTGAGGTACAGCGTTTGGAGCACATCTGCCAGGAGAAGAAACAGAAGAGATTAAAGTAGAAAATTTCTGCCTAACCCAACCTATGGGGTAGTAGTAGGCCGCGCCAGTGCCACCAGCCTCACAGAGTCCCTGTCTCAGCTGGTGTTGCCACGGAAATCCCGCGCCAGCACGTAGTGGCGGTTTCGATTGTTTTCCGTGATTGGGGGCCAGGGCCCGAGGTTCTCGGACTCAGAGTGACGGAGACGCTGACGGCGTTGTAGTGAGGTGTGCCAAGTGACGGGCCCTGCGCCCCGAGCTGAGGCCAAATTCTAGTCGGCTCGCAGCTGTCCGAGGGGTTCCAAGCACCCCCCCCCCGGCGCGCGCGAGCCGCAGCATCCTACACCTGCATCCTACAGCAACGGGCCGCCCTGATTCACAAGCCGACAAACTGCAAATGCGGAGTTCACTTCGCCCTCATACGTGGTGCATGCTATGCTGCACCGCTGTGGCAGAGACTGCATGTGCAGACGGGTCGCAGCTAGGGTTCTCTGAGGATTCTTCCACTGCGAGTCTGCGAGGTTCGCGGAGTCCCTACAAGAGTTTGGGCCTTTTGGGAGTTTTCGGTAGGGCTGGAGCATGAGAGACGAGACGACTAGGCCACTCGGAGACTCGACCGACAGCTTTTTCTTCGCCCAGAGACTCGCTGCCGCCGCTGCCGTCAGGCTGCGGCTCCTGCCAGGCAGCTTTGCGGACAGACGCGGAGAGACGACCGGACCTGGTTAAGTTCATGCGCCTCCGGAGCGACCGAGGGCGCTTGCGGGACAGCCTGCGACAAAAGCTGGCTGTGCGGCGCCTTGCCACCAAACTCCGCTACATCCCGCTACAGTACGGCAAAGCGCCTCGGCTTCAGACGCTGGCCGTTCTGGCTCCGGGTCGCACTTCTCTTCGGCGGAGGGCACGGGCTCCCCCTGCGAATGACTTGGCTCTGCTCTGAGGCCCTGGATCCACCTAACTTGGCTGGACCAGCTCCACGGGGTGCTGGGCCATGTAGAAGAGCAAGTAGGGGTGCTGCCTGGCTGGGCTCGAGACTCGAAACCCTTCAGAACCGCGGCTCTCGCGGCTCTCACTCTTCTCCGCGCCCCCGGCTCTTCCACGTCGCACCACTGGACTTGTCGCACCATCTCGTCATCGATGTGGTACCTCACAACCGGGCCAAGGCTGCAGGAATGGGCAGGACATGTGCACGTCTCTGCGTGAGTGGGTGAGAGTGTGTCGGAGTGTCCATCCGTCTCCAAACCCTCTGCACCGTCTTACTGGGTCTTAGAATTCTGCGCTCCTTGCAGAAGTCGGTGACAGTCGATCTCCACAGCCGGAACTTCCCTTCACAACCCCCCAACTCGGGGGCCCGGGGGGGCCATGTCTCGTGGCGATCGCGGGCATAGGCCACGTAATGCCCCGAAGCTGTCGAGCCCCTGGAGGCGAAGCCAAGTTGGCACGCGAACACGCGAGCAACAAACCCCCCCTCTGCCCCTCTCCCCGGGTCTCCGGAGGTCGTGATGGACGCACATCGCGTAGAGCTGGTAGAGGAGCCCTGCCAGTCCGGAATTAAGCGGAAGCGGCCTCCAGCCCGTGCCGTGCGCCTTCACCGTTCAGATCACGATGGAATCTCTCCCGGTCAGAGGCCGGAATCCACGGACCTGGTGAACCAAGGCAACCAAGTGAAGTGCACCTCAAAGGGATCACATGAGTACAACATGCAGCATCTCTGTGGATGCCGGCTGAGGTCAAGCTCCAGTGGAAAGCTCACCCTCAAGGACGCGGGCGTTGCTGAAAAGACAACCCTGCCACTTGCAGTGCCTCCTGTTGATCTTGCCGAACAAGTTCGTGTCCTGCCGGCCAGCTTTCAGTTGCAACTCCTTGCGAATGCTTCATGACTTGCTCCATCCTGACGGCGGTCGATGTAGACCACGAAGACCTCTGGTACCCGGGATCATGCCGACGGACCGGCTGCTTGTGATAAAACTGCATCTACACCGTTGTTCGCTTTGCAGCTCATGTTGTCCCTCCGATGCCGCGATTCCAGCATCACGAGCGGAAATCTCGCAGAAAATCGGAGAGGGGAAGGATGCGAAGCAACCAGTCAGGGGGTTCCTAGGTCTTGAGCCGTAATTCTGAAGACCTATCCCTGGAACACAGTGACGGAACAGTTGCCGCGAACATCTAGTGGTCTTTTCAAAATCACACTTTCCTATGTGAAGGGTTTGGGCCCAAAGATAGGCCTAGTGCAGTTCGAACCTCCGCAAGGTACAAGCCTCAGGCAAACACTTCGGAAAGAGTAGGCAAAAAGGCCACACTGCACAAGCTGCAATCTTCATCATCGTGCTGTCAAAGATGGTAACGGTGAGTCCGCATTGGGAGAAAGGCACAGGCAAAGTCAACCGCAGAGGCCTAGCCCAGACCAATTGAAAGCACATGGATCCTGGAAGACAGGACACCGAGCGAAGAATGGAGCCTTCCACCTGTGGGTTAGCACACGAAAACGGAAGAGTAGAGATGGCGGCATGGCGGATGCGACAGTAGGCCGCAATTTTGCGACACCATGTCGATCAGCACTGGACACACTCCCTTCGCCCCCTTCTGCCGTGTTCGGTCGATTCGGAAGAGGCCGCGGCGGAGCCGAGGCCGGAACATTCGGCCTCCGGCGCAGGAAGGACGTGCGACAGGCGCCTCGCTTGTTGCACCTGCAGAAAAGGAGCACTTCTGTCTTCTGTGCCTTTCTGTGCTCCACTGAACCTTTTGAGATGATGGCTTTTCACACTTGAAATCTGCGATGTGCTCCTCCTTGGTGTACCTCAGTCATCCAGGAACAGACTCTTTGCGACGAGCGGCCCAAAGCGCAGCACTCGTCCAGCAGCTTCGCCAGCGAAGTCGGGCTCGCCGAAGAGTCCGATGTCCGGCCTCGAAAACGAGTCGCGACCGTCGGCTGGGGATGGCTGGGATGGCTGGGGCCTGGGCCGGGCAGCGGCCGGCGAAGGCACCAGCGGTTCAGCTGCTTCTCGGCGCTCTCCTCGCTTTAGCAGCAGGCCCCTTGCCACCACCGCTTCGCCTTCCGCCTTCCGCCCCTAGGCCAGGCCAGGCCTGCCGGCACTTCGAAAGCTCTTCCTCCGTCATGCCCAGCGTCACCGTGAGACAGAGACAGTACTCCACCTGATCTTACGTAAGGCGAGCCCAACTCTTTAGGCGCTAGCAGTGTTGCGTGCGCCCCACCCGCGTCACCAAGGACTCGTAGCTACAGGCGTTGCAGGCCACGCGAGAACCTGCTGGGCTGCTGGTCATCTTCCGCACAAAGGCATTGCATGGCATCCAGGGAGGCGGCCCATCAACATGCTGAACACATGGCCAACCATGCTGCTGGCCTGGTATGAGACGGATTGTCGGCTTTCACTCCATGAAACGCTTGCGGCTCCTCCAGCTGCTCCTTCTCGGCGTACCTGCGCACGCGAAGGTGGGCCCCTGCTCTTTCTGTCGCCACTCCGCTTCGCTCCGCTTCGCTCCGCGCACCCGAGCTTGGAGCAATCGCCAGATCCGTCGCCGACCTTCTCCCAGTCACCGCACCCTTCTCTAGGTAAACTCGACACTCTCCCCCTGTGAACGCTCCAAGAGATCCTTAAGCTGCCTTGACGCAACCGTTGAGCCAGCGCGAGAGCAGGAGCATCAGGGCTTCGTGGGCGTCCGCTTGCCTCCCAAAGGCAAACTCCTCCGAGGCCTCGGAGCGGGTCCGAAGTGAGAGCCGAAGTTGCCGAAGCTCTGTCTTAGCTCCGCCGAGGCGCCTCGGTGATCAGCCGTTGGAGCCGCCTGGGCAAATCCACCTCAGACGCGACACGAAGACGCCGCGAGCTTCGGTGCCTCTTCTAAGCCCCTTCTCTCCTCGGGCCGGCACGTAGCGTGCGCCCTTGCGCTTCGCCCCGTCCATGAGGCGGCCTCACCGGCCGACCGCTAACAAAAAGCTGCGCGCTGAGTCTCTAGTCGAAAAACATGGCGTAAACAAACGCTACCCCCGCTTAACCGAAGCACGCCTTTCTAAGCCTCTTTTCTGGCCAGGCGCTTCTCTTTGTCGCTCCCCTGGATCACGCCTTTTGATTTGTTTACGCCTTGTTTCCCTAACAGTGGTCTTTTGTTCTGTCTCTCTCACTCTCTCTCCCCAAAGTCACGCCGATTTATGTCATGCCTGTTTTTTACGCCTCTATACACCTGCTGTCATGCCTCTTCATGCGCCTCTATACACACACACACGCACCTACCTCTTTTGGGCCACGGCAACACCTCTTAATGCCTTTCCACGCCTAGCAGAGAAGGCGCTTGAAGACGCTGAAGATGCCCCAAATATCGGGCCCACGCGGAGAACTCCTATCATACCTGGAGATTCATTCGACTAGAATATTCTGCACGTTTTGGATGTTTTGATTACTTTCTAGGCGTACTAGGCGCCTAGTTTTTGTTTGCGGATATTCGCGCTTTTTTGCGGCTTTTTGCGGGCGTGTTGCTGGTGGTTTTTTGCAGGCGTGTTGCGGGTGTTTGTGGTTTGCGGGCGTTGGCGCTGATCTGCGTGCGATTGCGGTCGAAGGTCCAAAAGCACAGAAAGATGTAGTCAAAGGAATCTCCAGGTAGCCTCTAGACTCTATCCGCTAGCCGTTTGCCCTCTCTTCCCTTCGGGCGCGTGGCTCAGATTCAGGAGCTCGGCGAGCCAGGGCTCCTCCGGGACAGGGAAACTGTTGGGGGAGCCTTTCCTTGGAGGGATTTCTCTCTTGGCTTCGGGCCGGGCCTCCGGAGGCTCGGGGCAGGTTTCACGCAGGTGCTGCCGCAATAGAGGCGTGTGGAGCAGGCACTGACAAACCTTGGCTGCAAGCGACCGAAGCCTTGCAAGGCCTTGAGGACCTGCCCTTTCTCTCTTGCCAGCAGCCTGCAAGATCTGCAAAAGCTTTTGCAAACCGAGTCGTCGCCGTCCCCCTCAGGTCTCTAGCGCAAGCCCGGGCAGATTGGCCCAGTTGCGGAATAAATAAAAACTTGGTACAGGAAAAAGCGGCCGACATCGTACCGAATTTGGCGATTCATGCCCCCAGTCCGTCTGGCCTGGTGCGGAATCGAAAACTCTCGTTAATGATTCGGAGATATTCGGAGCCTGGATGGGCTAAAGGCTCCTACGAATGCCTGCTGCATTGCAAAAGGCAAAACTTAGCAAATGCGCACGTATAAGCTGACCCGAGCACTTCGATCACCTGAGCAAAGCAATGCGAGCAAGTGTACCTTCCGACCCCTGCTGGGGGCCCTTCGACGGGCCCTTTGGTTTGCTCAATCAGCACAACCGGGTCCATGTGAAACCCCAACCCAGTATTGGGTCCCCTAAAGCTGAAACACAACTCGCTCGGGTTCAGAGCCGCGTCTGCCCGCAGCACCCTTGCCTCGATCAGTCTGAGCGCCTTTGGCGCCCTTCCTTCCTCCTTTGGCACCTTGTCCGCTTGAAGGGCCGGACTTCCCAGCTCCTTTCTGGCTCCTGCCGGGCCCTGCTGCCCCTGCCGGCCTTTGGTCCTCGCGGGAACCTGCAGAGCACCAGAGCACTCCCAAATTTCAGTCAAGGAATCCGCTAGTTGTTTAAACTCGTGTCTAGCTTCTGCCCAGCCTGATTCCGCAAGGCCTGGGTTGTTCTGTCTCCTCAGTCACACGACGGACAGCTTGCAGCATGCCGGCCGCGTCGCCCGACTCCAACTCTCCAGAGCAGCGACAACGTAGCAACACAAACGGACTCAGATCTCTCCTTCTTCGGAGTTTCAGTTGCAGGCTTCGGCTGGTGTGCTCTCTCTACGGCTCCCAGGGATTACAGGCTCAGATCTTCATTGGGACGTTCGCAGGCTTTGGCTCTTCGGCTGGTGAGCTCCTCTTCGGTCCTGCCGGAAGGCTCGTCTTTCTTGGACCCCAAACTCAACACCGGTCGAACTTCATGGCACCCTTCGTCCAGTACTGACGAGTCACTCTAGTCTTGGCGCTGGAAAGGGACGGGAATCCTTGGTCCCTGTCGTCTGCGTGCAGGTCTCTGGGTGGGGCTTCGTGAAGCTTCATTTCGTGGAAAGACGAACTATTGATACTTGAAAACACGCTTGATGTCTGTTCTCAAACTTTCACACTTGCAAACTCACAGCGCTTTTGATCTTTCAAGCAATCAAACCCTCAAACTTCGAGAGCCGTTCGAACTCTGTCGCGACTGAAGTTTGGAGATTGCGTTCGAAACAGAGCTCGAAAGAACGACAGTTTGAGAGGTTGCAAGTTTCGAGCTGCATGCCCATATCAAACTTGCCCCGGACTTTCCGGCATCTTTCAAAGGTTGAAACTTTCAAGATTCCACCGACTCGAAGTTACAAAGCCTGAAACCGAAAGCTTCGAGTTCAAGCTTTGAACTCTAAGTTCAGCATCCTGCGCGGAGAGGTGCGCCAGCTGATGCCAGCTGAGCAGCTGTTCTCAGCCGAAGACTAGCTGACCAGCCCGGTGTCAAGTCCAAGCGTCCCTGCGGCGCGGGACGCACGGGCTCGCTGCTCCTCGTCGAGCAAGACCTCCTGCAAAGAGGAAGGAGGATAAGGAGGCAAGATGGCATCGATCCGCTTTGCCGGCCTGGCTGACGTGGCTTCGGATGGCCTCTGCCAAGGAAACCGGGACTCCTCCGAACCGAAGTGCAGGTTACAGCTCAGGCCGGAGGCTCCGCGACTCGGATATCAGCGGTCCTCCGCTGAAGACGCAGGGCGCCCTCGGGTCATTGACGGCCTCCGCGCTCGCTCTCCTCTCGCGCTCCCTTCTCGCGCGCGGCCTCGCGCTCCCGTGCCTTCCAGCCGCATTTTGCGAAAAAGAAGGCCAGGTTTCGAGCAAGTCCTTGAACGAAGGCTTCTGCAACCGCCGAGATGCCAGGATGCTCCGCGCCTCCAACACAAGCCCTACTGCTTCCTCTGGATTCCCTTTTGGTCTGCGGGTATTGCCGGGTGCAAACAGGCCGCCGAGGTTGCAGACGTTCCGGAAGACGGTGAAGTAAGCTTTGCAGCTCGCGGGATCTTCGAAGTTCACGAAAGCCAACTTGGCCCATGGCAGGTAGACCTTGCGAGCTTCAGAGGGGCCCCCGCCATTGAGGGCTCCCCGCCCCCCGTGCATCGCTCCCCTTGCCCTGGGAACTTGGCAAAGTCATACCTCGGAGCCTGGAAGCCTCGGTCGGCGGAGCCCAACTTATCATATAGCACAAAGCAAAGCAAAAGCAGCAGTCTCTGAGCTCCCCCGAAATTCGACCGAGATCGGTGCCGAGGGCTGCTGTAGTGACATTGAGCATGGTCATGAGCTCCGAGTAGGTCATCTTCGAAACGGTGCTTCGCAAGACCAGGGTTGTAGTACCTGAGAGAGCCCTCCAAACCCCTCTGCCCCAGCGGCGCCCTCTGGCGCCCTCTGGCGCCCCCCTGGCGCCCCCCAGGCGCCCGGCCATCACTCAAGGTGTCGGCCCCATCGAGCGAAGCATGCATGGCTCTTCGGGCTCTTCGCCTCGGAACGCCCGCGGCCTCCCCACCTCTCGCTCTCCGCTCGCTCCCCGCGTCCGAGGCTCCTTTCGCATTCTGCTAGGACCCTGGTGGCGACATGGCTGCGGGCTCGGAGCCGACACATCACAGGCAAGTCCATCTCCATCAGCGCGAAAGGCATGGACTTGACCTGGGTTTCTGGCTGCACTGAGGTAGCAATTGTTGCTCCAGTTGGTAATGCCCACTCCAGGCTCCTGCAACACACAACAGCTTCGTTTAGGTCTGACGTGCTACTCCCCATGATAGTGTTCACGAGATCTCTGTACTCTTTGATTGTCTTTCTTGCCGGCCCATGTTTGCACCTCCAAGTAGGTCGAGCTTTCCCGCCAGCGCGAACGCGCGAGCCTCCCGCAGAAGTTTGACGACACAATTCGCAGCTCAACGTTTTGCGCATCGGCACTGTGCACGAATGTGAGCTCCAAAAATCGTCGGCTTCCATGCAAATGAAAGCCGTGAAGCACACATCATCTGCACACACGCACCACGCTCGCAAGACTTCCGCACAGATGTATATATACCGTGCAATCAACAGAGATTGGTGAACACACGAATGTGTATCATATGGTACCAGGTGTAGTGCATGATTGTTTTCTCTCTCTCTCTCTCTCTCTCGCTCCCTCCACGCACGCACGCGCGCGCACACACACACACGCCAAGAAACCTACTCGTACGTATGTGTATGCACGTATGCATAATGCTGGCCTGAGACCCCCAGCTCCCGCACCGCATGATATCCCCCATGGCCTGTAAGTCTTGCTGGGGTTCCCGGTCTCTGCACTAACACAGAAGCAATCATGCGTGCAAGTCACGACTGCGTGCCAGCTATTTTTGCCATGTTTGGGATGCGAAGTTGCCCTGCACGTCCAAAACTTGCGAGAATCAAGCGAAATATGAATCAGCGGGTCAAACTCCAGCGACTAGTCGCAGTTTTGCGGCGTCGCGCGGTGACGATCCCCTGAAGGGGCGGGGTTGAGGGGTGTGGGTGGGTTGACCCAATATCCCCCTCCTATGGTAGGATACAGCATGGTCCGGCACTGCAATACACTTGTTTACACTTGTTTGGCTGTCGCTGAGAGAGCTGGTACCAATGAACCACTTGAGCCATATGTTACGGCACATACATGCGAGTGGCCTGTTATTGATGAAGGTACGTGACTGCACTGCATTCAAGCAAACAAGGGGTGGCGGGGCATGGGGTGCGAGGGTGGGGGGTGTGCTGTCTGCCTGCCTGTTGTCTCTCTGTCTGTATGTATTCATGTACGCATTTTCGTGTATGTATATATGGTATATGTGTATGTGAATATGTATGGAGGGATGGCTGTAAACTTGTTGTTTGCATTTACATGTGCCGTCTCAGTTCGGCACCAGGAGCGGAAGCCATCGCCGCAGAGGGGTATAGCAACGCTTGGAAGAAGATCTGACTCGGAGCGCCTCTTGGGCAAGAGGCCCATCTTACAGGGTTTAGGATTTGGGCTATCAAAAGCGAGCCCACCTCAACAGCGCCCCGAACACTTAAGGTGAAGGAAGTCTCTTGCCTCGTTGCTGGTCGGCAGACAGCTTTGTGCACTTTCCAGTGCTGCGCCTGCCATGATCCGAAGCTTTCAAGACTTTCAAGCCTTTAGAGGGCCTAAGTGCGCAAGGAAAGCTTGATCTTTGCGCCTGGCAAGCTTTGTCGCAGTAGGCTTCCTTCTTGCAGCGCCCGCACTGCGTCTTGGCGGTCCTCGCACGGTCGCCTGAATATGGACCGCTGGCCGCTGGCCCTTCGCGCGGCCGGGTCCTTCCGCAGGCGGCGCAGCGCAGGCCATCCTGAAAACCGCGGACGAGGGGATGCGGAGGCGCAAAGCAGGCTGAGCCCCGCCTTTGGCCGGGAGGCGGCCGCCGGCTCCCTCTGCAGAGATCAGAGGAAAAGAGGGCACAGTTGCACCCGAGATTCGACTCGAGGCGAGCGCCTCTTTTCTGCAGCTCCTTCCTCGGCTGCCTTGGGGCCCAACGGAAAAAAGGGGCGGCGCCTTGGGGCGGCACCGGGCGGCCTCCGGGCGGCACCGCAAAGGTGCCGGAGAGCCTTTGCCTCTGTCCCTGAGCTGTCCAGGCGTCAGGGCATGGTGCTCCAGCCACTGCACGCTCGCCGCTACAGTAGACCGCTAGACTTAGACAGGCAGCAGAGAAGTCCTGTCACATGGTGGGGCTTCTGCAGCTGCCTGGGGCGAGTGGGAAAGCCCACTAGTGGGCCGCGCTTTTTCGTTGGCACTCTTGGAATCCGATCAAATCCAGCCTCGCTTTGACTGTGTCGCCGACACCTGCGCCCAGATGAGGCTCAAGAAGGTCCACAGCTCTTTGCGTAATGCCGCACCGACAGACGAAGGAGGCCCCCGTTTCTTGCACGTGTCGGGGGTGGCGAGAAGAGCCACCACCGAGATGCAGAAGGTCACATCGAGCAGAGGCGTGGCCTCAGAAAGCCAAAGAAAAAGAGGAGTGGAGCGGCTCATTGCCTGCTGAGCGGCTGTCCAAGGACCACACCGCACAAACCTACAAAGAAGCGTTCTGAGCCGCAAAGCCGCAAAGAGTGTCCATGGCTGCCCTGTGCTCTGAGGATGTCATGACTGGCAAGGATCTTGCAACAAGATGGTTTCTTTTGAGGAGAGGGGGTCACTTCTGGGCACTTCCGACCACGGCTGCAGGGCCTCGCCTATGCTTTGGGCACTTGCCGAGCATCCGGATCAGAAATGTGTGAAACAACGACGAGTGACTAGAGTACAAGGCGCGCGGATTCTGCATCTGCTGGTCGCTGCGCTCTTGAAATGATGGCGCCCCCTGCGTAGCGCTCTTGAAGACCTTTGCTCTGGCAAACCACAACCCCGCCTCCACTAACGTTGTGACCGAGCACCAGAAATCCGTAGGTGGAGTCCTGGCTGTTCAAAAAGGGAGCGCAGGGAGGGCCGCGGCTGCTGTTCGCAGCATGTCCTGGCACATGGCAATCGGCTGGAAACCTGGCGAAGGCGGCCAAGGCGGCCAAGCTCAAGCTCCATTTTGGTTTCTTGTCAAGCCCTCAAGTCGTGGCCGCAGCACTCGCATCGAAGCGCGCCCTGGGAGAGGGGTTTCGTGAACGAAGGGGCAGGGCCACGCACACACACAGCCACACCCTCCGCTCTCCGCTGCGAGAGAGAGATGGGGAGGCCTCCAGCGGCCGAGGCTCCGGGAAGAAAGCAAATCCCAGGCCTCTTTGCGAAAGCGAAAGCGGAGCGGGAGAAAGCGGAGCGCAAAAGCAGTCTAAGAGCGGGAGAAAGCGGCAAAAGCGGCGGTCGCAGCCTCCACATCTCCGCTGGCCAGCAGCGCCCAGAGCCGCCCGCCCCTGCGCAGCAGAAGGGAAGAAATCGCAGCGGCCCGGGCTGCAGGAATCTGCAGGATGCTGCACGCTGCTGCGGGCACTTAGCGAAGCGGGGCCCCCGGCCGCTCCATGTGCAACGCTGCCACCGCCTGCAGAAATGGGCTTGGAGCGTTCAGAGGCGGCGGCTTCTGGGCTTTCTCCGCCGGCCTTGGAGGGGTCTTGGAGCGGGGCATCCAAGCCTCCAACAAAATAAGACTCTCCGTTTCATTCCTGGCCCCCCTTTCCGTCCGCTCCTGGCTGTAGCTTCGTGGGCTCGAGATGGAGGCCGCCCTCCTCCTCGATATGCCCTCTCAGAGAGACGGAGACAAAGAGAGAGAGAGAGGGAGAAAGGACGGAACTCTCATTGCCCTCGGGCCGGCCGGCGAGCGGAATGGCCGCCACAGGGATCAAGCGGCCGTCCCATCCTCCAAAGACCCGTGCCCGTTCTTCCCCATTCTGCCCCGTTCTGCCCCGTTCCCCCTGAACCTGCGAGGAGCAAACAGGAGTCCGCCGAGGCCTCGCTGAAAGTCTGCGACTGCGCCAATGCCTCGCCACACTTTCGCACCTCCTCGGGCAAGAGAGTCGCCACCTGCCAACTACCGACGCTCTCGCATTGCGCACTGGCACTCTTGAACGGCAAGGCCTGCTTGCAGGTCGTGATGCTGCCCGCCACTCGCAACCACGGCCTTGGCCCAGGGCCCAGCCTTCAGACAACCTCTTATAGCTTTAACAACTTGCAAAAACCTCCAAAAGTGGGCCAAGTAGCGCTTGATCTTCCAAGGCCAAAGCACTTCGAGGATGGCCTTAAGCCGGATCAGAACAGGCGGACAAGGCACAGGGAGCAGTTCTGCACATCCGCCTGGACGCCAAACCTCGATTCGGCCCTGGCGTGCAAAACACGTTCGATGACTCCACCACGCGGCCGCGCGTTGAACGGCTTCTGGCCTCTGCTGGTGCGAAGAGGAGGCATTGGGCAAAGGAGCCGGCACAGGCCGAACCGACGGCAGGCAGACGGCCACGCCAGACCTGCAAAGAAAGTGTCCGACCAATTTTCAGCGGATCCCTGCAGAGGGGGGCCTCGCCTCGTCCAGGCGCACGGACAAGGACCCGTCGGCCGCTGCTTCACCGGCTCCGGCGGCTTTGGCGGAAGCGGCATACACGGCCTCGACTGCGGGCTCCAGGTTCTCTCTCGTTATCTCCCGCTGCAGGCCGGGAGACCCGACAAAAGGGCTCGCGACAAGGAAAGCTTGGTCGGAAGGGCAGAGAAGTCCCTCGCACGCATGAAAGCATCACGGCGTCGCGTCTTATGGGACTAGGACAGCTTCTCACCTGTGGCCGGAAGAAGCTCCCGTGAGGCCAATCCTTGCAGCAGGGCAAAAAGGAGAACTAAAGAAGCTGCAGCTGAGCCACCGGCAATGGCCATCTGATCGAAGGGCCAAACTGAGCGTTCCGGACTCGAAGAGCACACGGCTCACAAGAGAGAAGGTGGAGCCCGCGCCTTGGGCCTCACATAACCTGACAGCTGCAAAGGCTTTCCGACGACGCCCGGCCCCTCACCCCGCCTCCGCTCGTGGGCCGGGTGCTGCTGGAAGTCCACCTGGTAGACGTGGACCTTTCCGGCAGCAGCGAAGCAGCTGAAGCTCCAAGGCTCCAAGGGAACTGGCAGACTCACGAGCCTCCTTGAGAAAGGCCATGATACCCGACCTTGGTGGCTGCTACAAAGGGGTGGCTTTATCAGAATAAACATCACCCCGAGTGTGAACGCTGTTTCAGAGAATTCTGCAGTCACACATCAATGGCGCGAGCGCACATCAGAACAGAAATGTCGCAGACGCTGGGGTTTCAGTCACTTTTCGTTGCAGTCTAAAGCACTTGTTGATCCTGATTTTAGATGTGAAATGTCATAGCAACACCGTTCCCCACCATGTAACGAAAGGGAAGCGCTCACGGGCGGTCATAACGGTTGCTCTTTCCGCCCATGCTGCTCCTGGCCTCCCACACACAGTTGACACACCGTGCCCTGAGGTGCCGAGCAGATCCGAGCAGTAGGCGTTTTGTTGCCGACGAACAAGCGATGCGCGCAAACGAGCGATCCCCTCTACCGAAGCTTGATCTGGAACTAGCTCCACCCGGCCAAAGCGCGTCAGAGTCGGCTAAGCATGGGGAAATCTAGAGGTAACACTGCATTCCTCTAGTGTGGACGCTGATCGGTATCAGCGCGACGACGACAACATCGACGACGGCAGAACAACCACCTTTATGTAGACACGCCGGCATTACCCCAGCGAGGACGGAACTGCTTTCCCCAGTGCGGACGCTGATCGATGTGTACAACCAGGCGATTCGAGACAAAGCGACCACGAGTAGCACAGCTCCACACTTCTCTTTGCAGGCACACCGAGCTGTCCACCAGAACCAGCAGACCTGCAGCACGCGCGTGATGTTCCGAAGCACCTGAGCGAAGCCCGAAAGAGCAAGGCAGCAAAAAAGCCCCAAACACAGCGCAGTCACTCAGTCACTTCGAGAGTGCTGGGTGAGCGCAGTGAGCGCAGCAACACACATGCGCACCGACACCTCTAGAAGTTTTTTGACGCAGCACCGCGATGGAGCCGCAGGAGCCGCGGCGATGTCGCCGCGATGGATGTCGATCCGGCTCGCGCGACGGGCGCTTTTGTCAGAAACGTGGGCTGCCGGCCCGCCCCAGGCCCAGGACGCGACCAAGAAAAACTGGGCACCGCTCGCGTCGCCTCGCGCCGTGTCGGCGTCGGCGTCTCGTCGGCGTCGTGTGGAGTTTGAGGATTCTCTTTTTCTCTGCCACCAGTCACACCTGGCAAGCTAGGGCAGACAGTGACTACACGTACTGCGACAAAAGCAGTCAAGTTGAGAAGCGCAGGCGCGTCCGCTTTGCGAGAACGAGAACCTGGAGCCAGTGCCCCAGCGGCTCTAGGGAGACAAGCTGACCGTGAAACCAGAAATCAGCAGGTCGTAGCTCTCTCTCCAGAGCTTCGGTGGCGGCAGAGCACCAGGCTCGGTGCTTTCAGGCTTCCCGCCAGCTTGTCTCGGCCAGGCGAAGGCGAAGGCGAGCCGGCAGCTGCAACAATCTCTGATGTGGATGTTTTCGCCCATCAGCACCCTTGCAGTCCAGGTTTGCTGCTCCCGCCAATTGCGAGCCTTGCACAGCCTCCAAAGATCGAAACCGAAGGCAAGCGGGCCCACGCCCAAGTGCGTCCAGCGATGATTCGCTTCGCTGGCACCGTCCGCACGGTTTTATACAAAGGCCCGTCATGGCCCATCCGGCTCGGCTAAAGTTAAAGGCTTCTGCGCTTTGAGAGGCCGGATTGGCCGCCGTCAAGTCGGAGTGCTCTCTCCAACACTCAGGAGCCGAATCGGCAGCGCTCGGCGCACCTTCGGGTTCGGCAGCGCTCGCAGCCCGGAGCTGCTCGGCTTAGCCGAGCTATGCAAAGGCCGTCGCCACGGCATGGCACAGGCGCGCCTAACGCCGCATGCAGGGTGCTGCACTGCGAGTGTGCTACTCCAGCATGCTCGAGCAGATGCAAAAAACATGCTGAGAGACTTCGCAAACTGCAGACCCATCCACTTTGGAATCCGAGTGCGCATAGCGCTCTGGCTCTACCCACAAAATCCGATTGGGCCTGCCAAGGGAGCTTCTCGGGCACGAAATGCTGGGCATTGGCGCCCGCCTCCGGCCGGACACCACTGACGCATCGCGCTGCTTGCTTTTTCCCCCCTTTTTGGTCGGTCCCGGCCATGGCCACCAGCGTCGGGTCCGCTCGGGCGCCCTGAGGACACGGAAAGCGCTTTTCTGCTCTGCTTCTGCTCTTCTGCTCTTCTGCTCTTCTGCTCTTCTGCTCTTCTGCTCTTGCTCTTTGGCGCCCCCGGCTGCATCGCGGCCGTCGCGGCCGTCCCGCTCGGCGAAGCCTCGAAACAGGATCAAAGCTCCGTCTTTTGACAGCGCCTGAAAAGATGATTCCGATTCCCGCCTCGCGATTGGCTGGGCGCAAACCTTGCAAGCGAAAATTGCAGCACCACTGCGCACACACACACACACACCCTGCTGGTCTTGCACCGCCACGGCACACTCCGAGCAAGTCTAGAAAAGCCAAACATTTGCTGCTCGTCGTCTTCCCCCTCTGAGCTCGCAGTCTTTCTCTAAGCATCAGCGCAAAACACCGCCGCAGCTTGCTTCCCACCACTTTTGGTGTTTCTGGAAGGTTGGAAGAACTCCGCCCAACATCCCGAACTAAAGTGCTGCCAATCTGAAAGCCTCCTCGGTACCGGTGAGAGGGACTTGGAAGCGTGGTGCCAGGCTGGAGCCCTTCTCTTGCCGCATGGCCCGAGAAGAGAGAGCGAAGAGAGTAGCTCCTTTTTGCTCCAAACTTGTGGCTTTATGCTTCGAGTATATGTCTTGGTGGCATGCCGTTGCAGTCTCACGTGTACTCCACTGCATGTTCTGCGACAAGCCATCATCACCCTCTGCGCTAACCACAACTGAGCTCGACTTTGCTCCATTCATGCTCTATTCGGTGTTGTGTATTCGTGAGCAACACGTATAGCTTGCCTGTATTTTTGTCTTGTGGCAGCTTACACAATGCAGCTTCTACATGCAAACCTGTTGGGCCTGGGTCGTACCCTTTTCTCTGCCGACAGTGGCGAGGATCGAGGGTCCACTCCCCTGAAATCGAACTCTTAGCGGCAAAGCTTCGGGCCTGTTGGGGCTCTGAGGTCCGCGCCCCTCGGAGCCCTCCGGCGAGGACTCGCGGTCGCGGTGGTCGCGGTGGTCCGGCTCCTCCGCGAGCAGCTCGAGGCGAGCCTCGGCGCCGAGCTCGCTTTGGCGCCCGCGGTGTGCTGCGGGGAAAAATAAAAGCGGCCTCTCGCTCTTCCCGGCGCTGGTAGAGCCTCGTCTTGAACAAAGCGACCTGAGAGGGAAAAAAACGGGCGAACTTCGGCCGCGGTGGGGGCGGCGGGCGGCAGCCCGAGCCCGGCGCCAGGTTCGGGAACTGCCCCCGTGTCGCTTCGCCGGAGGCCTCTGCCGCGAGCAGAGAGTCGGTCCCGGAAAAACGAGCAGAGCGCAGAAACAGAGACCTCTTTTTGGCACAGGCCCCGCCGCCCCCGCCTGCGCCGCGTGCATCGCCATGCCTCGAGCGGCGTTGCTCCGGGGGGGGGGGGGGGGGGAAAGGGGGGGTCGTGCTTTGAGGCTCAGTGGCGAAAGTCTCAAGCCGAGTCTCCCACGGCTCTGGCGCTTGGATTTCTTGGCCTTGAGTTCACCTCTCACAACTGTTCAACTGCGGATCCGGTTCCACTTCGTCACTCCCCATGCGAGCCGGAGGACTTTGCAGCCGGCGACGCTGCATCGTGATTCTCAGGTCGGACATGATCCCTGAGCGTCACGGGCGAGCTGCGCGCGGTCGCGGACGCAAGAAGACAATGCTGGGTGGCCGACGCAGCTCCAACAAGCTGCGAGCTGCATCCTCCAGATCCTGCAGGCGGGCCAACTGGAAAGAAAGTGCTGATGTGGAGGCCGAGGCCGAGGCCTTCATGATGGCTTGGACGGCTTGAAGCGACAGGACAAGTGCACCGGGACCTTGCAAGTTAAACAAGGCCACAGGGGGACGGCAGGATATGGTGCGATTCCACCAGAGTACGACATGTTGACCCGCAACGGTTTTCACTGTCGTATGCAGCCCCCGCCAGTCAGGCCTTCAAATCTCGTC
>CAJNDV010035162.1:7525-18993 GCA_905221635.1 Symbiodinium sp. CCMP2456
TAGGTTAGGGTTTCGGGCTTAGGCCCCTTTACAGTATATCTATAGTAAGGAGCCCCCCAGAATAATATGCGTAATTCTTTCCTAAACCCTAGACCCTAGACCCTAAACCCTAAACCCTAAAACCCTAGCCCCTAAACCCTAAACTCCAAAGCCTAAAGACCCCTAAACCCTAAAGGCCCTAAAACTCAAACCCCTAACCCCTAAACCCTAAAGACCCTAAAGACCCTCAGGTATTCTTCGGTGATGGAGTTCGCGGGCAGCGCCTGCACAGCTCTCCATGCGGCAGTGGCCTGGTCCCGACCAGAAGTCTGCGACTTGGCTCCTTAGGGACGAAATGAACCCCTAAAAGGGTTCCTCTAAGGGCTCCTTTAAGGGTTATTGGGGGTAATGTGGGTTTTCATGGTTTTGAGGGGGTATCTTAGGGACGAAATGAACCCTAAAAGGGTTTCAGGTGCATATACGATATAGGGTTTCATAGTATGTGGGGTTAAGGCCTCTACTCTAAAGGGTCATTTGGTCCTTAAGGCTCTCTTCGATGTTTAGGGTTTAGGGTTTAGGAGCTTTGGGTTTGGGGTTTAGGGTTCAGGGTTTAGAAGCTTTAGCGTTTAGGGTTTAGGGTTCAGGGTTTAGGGTTTAGGAGCTTTGGGTTTGGGGTTTAGGGTTTAGGTTTTAGGTTTTAGGCTTTCGGGTTTGGGTTTAGGGTTTAAGGAGCTTTGGGTTTGGTGTTTTTGGTTTAGGTTCTTGGGTTCGGAGTTTCGGTAAAGGGTTTAAGGTTTAGGGGCTTTGGGTTTGGGGTCTTGGGTTTAGGGCCTGGGTCTGGGGTTTGGAGTTTTGGGGATTGGGGTTTAGGGCTTAAGGCTTTAGGGGTTTAGGGGCTTAGGGTTTAGGGTTTATAAAGGCCTTTATATACGGGTTCCTAAAAGGGTTCCTAAACACGCTCCAGGGTTTAGGGCTCAAGGCTTGCACCCAAATCTTTAAGGCGTCCTTTAAAACTTTAAGAGGTCTGATTTTGAGGCTTAAGGTCAACTCCAGAGAAAAAATTGGGTGCCTGGCCAATACCAGAAGGCTCTGGGGTTGGGAGGTTTAGGGTTTAGGGTTTTAGGGTTTAGGGTTTAGGGTTTTAGGGTTTAGGGTTTTAGGGTTTAGGGTTTAGGGTTTAGGGCTTAGCCACTGCAACGGCACTGAGATGGCTGTGAGACCTGTGGTGAATGACATAGGGGTCTGGATGATGAGCTGACCCACCAGTTCCTGATTACATGTGGCTAGATGATGTCGATTTCTGTGTTGATGAGGGCTTTGGTTACGTTATGCAGTGTTACATTACGAGCTGGTTTTCACTTCCTTTAGTGTTTTGGCTCTTGCAAGCCCTAAAAAGCCTAAACCCTAAACCCTAAACCCCTAAAGCCCTACACCCTAAACCCTAAAACCCTAAACCCTAAACCCTAAACTCGGGCAGCTTCTAGGATTCGGAAGGTTTTGTTCTCTCGGCTCATTCGAAGGGGTTTAGGGTTTAGGCTTTAGGGTTTTTCGAAGGTTCCCTACTTCTTCACCACAGTCGCTTCTCTGCCGTCGGAGAGCAGAATGCACCTGGACGAGTTGAGTCGTTGGACCCTAAACCCGAAACCCTAAACCCTAGAGCCCTAAACGCTGGGGGTTTTCAGTTCATGTGATGTCGATTGGTTTTCAGGTTCTGTGGGCCGATCCATGTTGGCTCAAGGTTTATAGCGTGTTCGGGGTTCTACCCCATTAAAAGTAGGGGGGCCACAACCCTAAACTCTAAACCCTAAACCCTAAAACCCCTAAACCCTAAACCCTAAACCCCAAATCCTAAACCCAAAGCCTATGCTGTTTTGGCAGTTGGGGCTACACCTCCAGTCTGGTTCGTTTTTTTTGGTCCCCCTCAACGCCTACACCCACAACCCGGGGTTCCTTCAAAGGGACCCTAAACCCTAAATTAGGGTTTAGGGTTTAGGGTTTAGGGTTTAGGGTTTAGGGTTTAGGGTTTCAGATGTATTGAAGGATTCGTTTATGGATTTCAGTTCTGTGCTTACAAGAAGGGTTTAGGGCTTTTAGGGCTTTTAGGGTTTAGGGTGTCTAACAACGGTTCCTTGAGCGGTTTTCTGATAAGGGTTTCTTTTTCCGGGTTTCACAGGTTCAGGGTTTACAGTTTAGGGTTTACGGTTTCTAATAACGTTCCTTGAGTGGGCTTCTGTTATGGGGTTCCTTTCCAGGCTTTATAGGTTCGGGGTTTAGGTTTACTCCGAACCCCATGCCAAACAGCCCCCAGTCCCTCGCCCTAAAACCTACACCCTAAACCCTACACCCTGTTACACCCTGCACCTTAAACTCTAAACCCTAAGACCCAAACCCTAAACCCTGAGCCCTAAATTAAACCCTAAACCCTACACCCTACACGCTAAGCCCTGATACCTAAAGCCTAAAACCTTAAAACCTAAACCCTAAGCCCTAAAACCTAAACCTAAACCCTAAAACCTTAAAGCCTAAACCCTAAACCCTTAAATCTTAAAACCTAAACCCTAAACCCTTAAACCTTCAAACCTCAACCCTAAACCCTTAAACCTTCAAAACTAAACCCTAAACCCTTAAACCTTAAAACCTAAACCCTAAACCCTTAAACCTTAAATCCTAAACCCTAAACCCTCAAACCTTAAAGCCTAAACCCTAAACCCTTAAACCTTAAAGCCTAAACCCAAAGCCGTAAAATCTAAACCCTAAGCCCTACACGAGAGGCTCCTTATAAGATCTTCTCCGGAGGCTCCGGGATCTCAGGGGTTGAGGCCTTTGTATAGGCCATAGGGCTTCTAGGGTTTAGGGGTTGAGGGTTTAGACGTTTAGGGTTTAGGGATTTAGAATTGAGGGGTTTAGGGGTTAGAGGTTTAGGGTTTAGGGTTTCTAGAATTTCTAGGGTTTAGGGGTTCAGGGTTTAGGGTTTAGGGGTTTAGGGGTTTAGGGGTTTAGGATTTCGGGGTTTAGGGTAAAGGCTTTGGGCTTCTAGGGTCTTGGGGGCGTTACGGGATGTGAGGTGTCGGATTCGGCGCTGTATACCTAGATAGTGGCTCGTACCCAAACCCCCAAAAGGATCTAACAAATAGATCCCCTAAGGGGGTTCCTATAAAGTACCCTTTTGTAGTTAGGGTCCCTAGGTCTGGGTACCCTACCCCTCTTCTTGGGTTAGCTAGCTCTCTATATTGCAGATCCTAACTAAGACACTAGGTACTAGGTACCCGAATATGAGCCTCTAGGTAGGGTTTGGTCGATTCCTTTCAGTTGCGAACCCTAAACCCTAAACCCTAAACCCTAAACCCTTGACGCTAAACCCTAAAGCCTAAACCCTAAACTCAGTAGCGAACATAGCAGTTTGGCCATACATTGCGGCCTGCTGATCTGCAAGGATGGCAGGGTTATGAATCCCAGCGGCTCCATATAGACCACCATTATGGAATTATAGGGTTTAGGGTTTAGGATTTTGGATTGAGGGTTTAGGGTTCAGGGTTTAGAGGCTCCATCTAGACTACCATTACGGAATTAAAGGGTGTAGGGTTTAGGGTTTAGAGGTTCCATCTAGACTACCATTATGGAACTATAGAGTTTAGCGTTTAGGATTGAGGGTTTAGGGTTTAGGGGTTCCATCTAGACTACCATTATGGAATTATAGGGTTTAGGGTTTAGGATTGAGGGTTTAGGGTTTAGGGTTTAGAGGCTCCATATATACTACCATTATGGAATTAAGCCCCAAAAAACCATCCTTATTGTGGCTGTAGGGACCTAATTCCACAATGGTAGTCTACATGGAGCCTCTGGGAATAGGACAGTTCTAGTGAGGCAATTAAGGCTGCTACGGTTTACCGTGATTTCTTTAGAGGGGTTTGGGGTTTAGTGTTTGTTCCGTGATTCCGGCATTCCAGATTCCATCTCATGATCGGGAAGGGTTGCGGCAATTTGTTTTCGGTTAAGGCTTGGCGGTTTGCGGATTGTGAGGTATAGTGGGGATACTGATGTGATTGGTCTGAGGTGTCCTTGATCACTATCGGAGAATGATACAACTGGTGTTTCTAATTACTGGGAAAGCGGCTGGCGGGGTAATGGATCGGTGAAGCGTGCATCCTCTTGCCAGTAAACTCTGCATTGATGTTGCCAATCATGCACAACAAATAAGGCAGCGTGATGTTTTTCAGCGCATGGTATTGCTGTACAACTCCCTGCTTGCTCCGTGGACCTACTTGAGATGTACAACCTGGTACGTTCCTGATTGTGGATAGCCCGGACGTTGTCCATCAACTGGCTGATTGAAAGCAGCGTTGCAGACCATGGCGGGGCGAGCACCTTTGAAAGGTTTTTGCACCTGCACCAGACTAGTTACCCTAAACCCTAAACCCTAAACCCTAAACCGCCCGAATTTGCCTTGTGCTCAGATCTACACTACCGTATCATTGGCCCCCCCAATCCCGAATCCTACAGTACCAGCCGCTTGAAAAACTCAGCACAACTACACTACAACTACTTTCCCTCAGCAAACTTGATGCTTCCTTCCATGGTTCGCATGCTCTCGGTATGTATTTCCTGGATTATTTCCTGGTTAAAGTTTTGAGTTCACATGGCTTGTGAGGCTTGAGGCTGATGGTGTATGTGCGCCACGGCTTTGTTCCAAAATCTTCGCCGGCGACATTCACTAAGAAGTGTCGTTTTGTCGCTTGAGATCTGTCCTGCGACAACACGGTAGTTCAGGATTGCAAGGCCTGGATCCCGACAGCTTCAACCCTAAATTTAAGACGCTGCCAACTGGCAACAAAAACCAGACTGGTGTGATCTGCAAATATTCAGCCGGTCAGAGCCACTCGTAACATGTTTCGACCGTCGTGCGAAAACAAGAATCTAAGAACAGTCATGGCACCAATAATGATGACTTTGGTCAGACGGTTTTCATTCAGGAATCATCATGTTGCAAAATTGCAGTTTTCGAAGACAACAGCGATGGAATTTTGTTGTAATGACTGCGGTGTTGATGATAAAACATGTGCCTTCCTCGTCCATCATTATGACGGAGGTGATTGCCGCAGCACCTGAATTACGAGCAAAACGTTCGCCGTTTCTGGTCCTATTCGGCAAAAACAAACTCCGGAGTAAGAGGCTAGTGCAATCACTCGTCGAATGAGGCTGGCGGGCAGACCGTGCTTCACATGGCAGTGCTGAACGGCGAGACGGACCTCGTTGCAGAGTCGCCCGGCTTGGAGGTGGCACAACAAGGGAGGCAGGATGTTTCTATGCAAACCAAGACTAAGAGAAGTAGTATAGCAGGGAAATGGAGACGATTGATTGTGCTCGTATGCATTGGCATGTTTAAGTTCCGTATTAGCATTTGGGGTTTGAGGCTTATTCCGAGGCCTAGATTTAGGATTCAGGTTCGGTTTGGAAGTTGCGCCAAAGATCCCTGCACATCGGTAATTGGAAGCTTCGTTGTCTGTGTTCGTATTTGTTGGTTCAGTTTTGTCTCGGGCCTGACGGAGCACGGAGATGTATGGATTAGGTTCCAAGCGGAGTTCCCGAGGATGCACGCTAGGGTTCCCAGGTATCTCCTTGGGAGGCTCCGGAACTGCTGAGAAGCAGCATGCTCGCCCGAAAATGCCAGCAGCTATATTCTACGCAACCTGATGTTCTACATAATTAACTCCGAAGTTCAACGAGCTTGGATAAGCAACAATTTTCGGTTAGTCGTGGCAACAGATTATCTCCGGGTTTTTTTGGTTCAGAATTTGTTTTGGGTTTGCGACTGCCTGTTGAGTCTCAGGCTGTTGGAAGACGGTCGCATCGATGCCACCGCAAGGACGCAAGAAGGCAGCCCGTCGTTGGCCTACCAAATGTTGTGGTACCCCCAGGAAATCAACATTCCTTGAAAGTCTGGCCGGTTCTCTGTTTACGTTCATTTTCAAAACCAGGGGACAAAGACACCTGAATAAGGACCACTAGTATTCCTTAGGGTTCCTTGTTATAACTCCACTACACTACATCCCAATAACCTACTCCGACATTAACTCCCTCTAGGTTCAGGAGTTAGGGTTGGGCAGTTGGCTTTTGGATAATTAATTTTGGATCCTTAATTGTTAAACCCTAAACCTCTAAACCGCAAACGGTCAAGGCAGGAGGGCAAAAACTCGGGGCCCAAACCCTAATTATATAACTTCTCCAGACTTATGGAGCCCTTCTGGTATCTTTCCTAGAAGAGTCCTTACAGGAATCCTAACCCTTACACCCTAAATGTCCTTGAAAGATCCCCTAAACCGTAAACCCTGAACCCGTAAAGGAACCCTATAGATCCTTAAAAGGAGCCCTTAAAGAATCCCTTATATAGCCCTAGTTTTGCAGCTTCTATGAGCTTATGGAGCCCTCAAAGGAGCCCCTAAATCCTAAACGCCCTTAGCGGACCCCTTAGAAGAACCCCAAGCCCTATATCCTATACCCGAAGATAAGGAACAAGGACTCGCATATTGGTCTGAACAGTAAAATCGTACAGTTTTATTCCCGTGGACGAATTCCTCCGCTAGCCAGACCACGTAAAATTAATTTTCGGTAAGTACTCCTGGTCCTCCGCATGATCCTACAGGCAAGTGCGACGAAACATTAATCCTGGCGATGTATTCCCTGAACTCTAAATCCTTGAAGGAAGCCTAAATAACCCTATACCCTTCAGGGAACCCCCAAAAAGAGGGGGGCCCTAAACCCTAAACCCCTAAACCCCTAAACCCCTAAACCCTAAACCCTAAACCCTACACCCCTAAACCCTAAACCCTAAACCCTAAACCCTAAACCCTATAACCCTAAACCGAAGCTCCCGGGTGGTCGCCAGGTCTCACGGCGCTGGAGCTGGCGCTCTTGATCCGAGTGGAGTTGTCCTGCTACGGTGGCTGCAGAGGACTGGGGTTGAGGGTTTAGGGTTTAGGGTTTAGGGTTTAGGGTTTAGGGTTTAGGGTTGAGCGGTTTGGGGTTTAGGGTTTAGGGTTTAGGGCCGTAGATCCTAAATCCTTAACCCTAATTTATCCTAAACCCTAAACCCTAAATTTATCCTAAACCCTACACCCTAAACCCTAACTGACCCTAACCCCTAAGGGGTTCCTTCTTTCAAGAAGAAGGAGAGGGTTCCATGTGAGGGTTCGGTTTAAAGGAGCTCCCCTAAAGGGGGTTCTTTTCAAGGTACACCCCAACAACGAACCCGTAGGTCTTCGGCCCTAAACCCTACCCTTTAAGGGTTCAGGGTTTAGGGTAACCCTGTATCCAAAGTCTTAAAGCTTAATCCAGAAACCCTTACCCTCAGCCAGCTCCTCGAAACAACACTCCAAGGAAGCTCTTACAAGCCTCAAGGAAACCCCAGATGCCAAACCTTCCATAGACTCGCCCAAGGCCCTCCACTCTAAACCCTGGACCCTGAAATTCCTTATATAGGTCCTTAAAAGTGTCAGGTAGTGTAGGCATGTTGGGGTTCGGATAGACCCTGGACCCTAAACCCTAAACCCTATAGAATCCCTTAACCTAAACCTAAACCCTAAACCCTAAACCCTAAACCCTAGACCCTAAACCCTAAACCCTAAACCCTAAACCCTAAACCCCCTAAATCCTATAGAATCCCTTCAGTACCGGTTCCCTTGACACTTCAAGAGCTTCTGCTGAAAGGTTCCTTTACAAGGCTCCCCTTATGGGTAACTCGGCTCTTAGAGCAGTGTTGGGGCAACTCGGCCTACACCCGAAATTCCCAACCTAAACCCTAAACCCTTATGGGTAACTCGGCTCCTAACTCGGCCTTAAACCCTACACCCCAGATTCCCAACGGTTTAGGGTTTAGGGTTTAGGGTTTGGGGTAGGTGTAGGCCAGATGAAAACTTTTGAAGCCGTTTTCTAAGCCGTTTTGGGATTAGGACTGCTTGAAAACCTTTGAAAACCCGTTTTCTAAGCCGTTTTGGGCCGTTTTCGAAGCCGTATTGGGAGTAGGACTGTTTGAACCCTAAACCCTAAAGCCTAAACCCTAAACCCTAAACCTTTGAGTCTGCAATGCAAGTATGACAAGACCCTAAACCTTAAACCCTAAACCTTAAACCCTAAACCCTAAACCCCTAAACTGTTTGAGTCTGCAAGGCAAGTATGACAAGATCCTGGCCTTACTCTTGCAGCGCAGTGACGAAGCCGACTCCGTGGCTTGGAGTGTTTTAAAGACGGTTAGAGTTCAGGGTTTAGGGTTTAAGATTTAGGGTTTAGGGTTTAGGTTTTAAGGCTTAGGTTTTAGGTTTTAAGGTTTTAGGTTTTAGGGTTTAGGGTTTAAAATTTAGAATTTAGGGTTCAGGGTTTAGTTTAGATTTGAAGTTTGGGGCTTACCAGGACGCCCCTTCAGGGCCCTTTAATTGAGCCCTTATGGTCCTTCATAGTGGGTCTTTAGGGTATACTAGAGGGTAGTTGAGGAAACCCTAAACCCTAGACCCTAAACCCTAAACCCTTAACTCCTCAGCCCTAAAACCCAAAACCCTAAAACCCTAAACCTTAAACCCTAAACCCTATATAACCCCTAAACCTTAAAACCCTAAAACCTAAACCCTAAACCCTAAACCCTAAACCTTAAACCCTAAACCCTAAGCCCCGAGCCCGAACCAAGGCCCGGAGCTCCCCAAAGCAGCAATCCACCCTGCACTCGGGTCCTTACACAAAGGATGCCAACTCCATGCGTTTAGGCTCCACTGCTTATGGTTTAAGGCCTCAACCCTAAACCCCAAACCTTAAACCCCAAACCCTAAACCTCAAACCCTAAACCCCAAACCCTAAAGCCTAAAGGTTTAGGGTTTTGGGTTTTGGGCAAAACCTTAAAACCTTAACCCAGACGGTCCGAGTACCCAAATAGGAAGGTTTTAGGTCCCAAAATCCATACTCTGAATGGTTTTTGGACCTTGAAACCCTACTATTTGGGTACTTGGACCCTCAGGGCCTTAAAACCTTAGAAACCTTGGTCTTTAGGGCTCCCGACTGCGGAGGTGAACGTCCTCAGCGTGGCGCTGGCGACCTTCGATAAGCCTTTAGAGCGACCGAGCTTTATTGGTTTAGGGTTTAGGGCTTTAGGGGTTTAGGGCTTAGGGGCTTTGGGTTTAGGGTTTAGGGCCTTTAATTATAGTTTTCCAGTTTAGGGGCTGGTGGTGTCTTCAAGGCCCGCATGTCCAAACTTCCACCACTGCAGCGTCTGGCTAAGCTTTGACAGTGCTGTGCCAGGACAGTGCGTTCGTGAGAAGCAGTGATAGGGTTTAGGGTTTATAAGGTTTAGTAGTGGGGGCATGTGTGTCTTTAAGCAGGCGCTGCTGTTTGGGTGTTTTACGCAGCGTTTAGCCAAATGTGTAGGGATCGATGTTGGTATTATAGGGGCCTAAATAGATACCTATACTATTTCCGTGGTTCCTCATTATTTCTATAGTATTATGGGCCCAACAAAACCCTATCCCTAAGGGTCCAAGTACCTAATAATCATATACTCTCCCAAATATTGACCTAGAAAACTACTATCCGCAACCAAAGTACCTTATTCTTGGGTCCTTTGGACCCTTAAGGTATTCTACTTATTAAGGCACCCCTATTACTGGGATCTTCTGACTTCCGAGAGTTCCGTTCTGTGGCAAGCCTGCATTGGTGTTTCACATATACCCTAAACCCTTAACCCTAAACCCTACACCCTAAACCCGAAACCGAGACCCCTTAAAGGGGACCCGACTTAAACCCCACTTCTGGCTCTCTTAAAAGGGACTTCCTAGCTCCCATGGCCCAACGGACCCAATAATTAGGGTACTTTGGTTGCGGGTAGAAGTTTTCGGCTGAGGGTTTAGGGTTTAGGGTTTAGGGCTAGGTCAATATTTGGGAGAGTATATGATTATTAGGTACTTGGACCCTTAGGGAAGCATCTCAGAGATGTAGTTGTCATCTGTGAATCCTGGACTCTACCGGCCCCTAAGCCCTATAAACCCTAAATGGGTAGTTCTCAAAATTAGGGTCCCTTTTTGGGTCCCCAATATAGTACGGCACCCTTATAAACAGGACCCTAAAAGGGGACCCTAATTTAGAAAACTACCCAAATGCCAAGGTGCAGTCACAAACATCGGCTTACGTCCTCGTCCTCATCTTTCAGTCTTATAGTTAGTTTATATTTAAGTCAGTACAGTGAGTTTAGGGTTTAGGGTTCAGGGTTCAGGGTTTAGGGTTTAGGGTTTCGGGTCTAGGGTTTAGGGTTTAGGGCAAGTCAAAGTTGTCACAGCTACCTGGCCCTCGGACATCCAAAACATACTTGCTAGTATCCGCGCCGCTACCTCGAGGGTCGGGGCACTTCGCAAGTAAGTAGATATTCTATTAGAGTTACAAGTGTCACAATCCCAATAAGGATACCACTTAGGGCATTTATAACTCTACAGACTACCAAAAGCGAATCCGAGAAAGTCGGAGCACGGTTTAGGAGGATTAGTGCTAGGATCCCGTATGCTTTACCTTAAGGGCATGAGGATATTTATGTTCCAACCTTCTGGCTTCTGCCCGAAACTGAGGCCCTAAAGCCTAAACCCTAGACCCTAAACCCTAAACCCTAGACCCTGAACCCTGAACCCTAAACCCTAAACCCTAAACCCCAAACTCACTGTACTGACTAAATCCCCCGACCCTCCAAACTGAGAACACTGAGGCAAGTTGCCCTGAGCTGCCTACGCAGCAGCCGGCCCTGCATCCAGAGGGACTTTAGGGTTTAATGTTCAGAGCTCAGGGTTTAGGGTTTAGGTTTAGGGCTTAATTAGGGTTTAGGGTTCAGGTTTAGGGTTTAGGGTTTAGGGTTTAGGGTTCAGGTTTAGGGTTTAGGGTTCAGAGCTCAGGGTTTAGGGTTTAAGTTTAGGGTTCAGGGTTTAGGGTTCAGGTTTAGGGTTTAGGGTTCAGGTTTAGGGTTTAGGGTTTAGGGTGTGGGGTCAAGGGTTCAGGGTTGAGGGTTCAGGCTTTAGGGTTCAGGGTTTAGGGTTTGGGGTTCAACCCAAGCTCGAAGCCATTCCTTTGAATGAGGGTTCCTCTAAGGGTTTCTAGAAGTGTTTGGGGGTGAGGGTATGCCCGAAGGGTCCTGAGTACTTATGGAGTAGATAGAAAGTAGGGTTTCTAGGGTAGAAGGAACGATTATGGTTTGGGTAAGTCTGCCCCATATACGCACTTAGGACCCTAAACCCTAAACCCTATAAACCCTATAAGCCCCAAAGCCCTAAACCCTAAACCCCAAAGCCCTAAGCCCTAAACCCTAAACCCCAAAGCCCTAAGCCCTAAACCCTAAACCCCAAAGCCCCAAGCCCTAAACCCCTTAAAGACTGTTTCGGGCCTTAGGTTTGAGCAGGTCTGAAGAAGGTTCAGGTTTGCTGTCATGGGGTTTTGGAGCCCATTTTGGGGCTTAAGGGGTTTGGGGTTTAGGGGTT